>VZTO01012511.1:251665-262463 GCA_013400615.1 Syrrhaptes paradoxus
CCTCCTCACCTGGGTGCCCGGTGACGCGCTCCACCAGCGCCCGCAGCCGGGCTCTGCACTCCCCCAAGTCCCCGGGCTGCGCTCGCTCTCCGGCCGGTGCCAGCTGCAGCTGCTGCAGCTCCCGCAGCGCGTCCCTGATGAAGGGCTGCATGTCCATCACCTCCTGCTCCGTGCCGTACAGCCTCATCTTCTCCACCAGCCGCTCGCCCGCCTCCATCCGCCGCAGCACCCCCTCCACATGCTGCAGCTCCCGCGCCAGCTGCCGCCGGCCCTGCTCCTGCCGTGCCTCCACCAGCCCCAGCAGCTCCTCTTCCTCCCGCCGGATCAGCTGCACCAGCTGCTCCACGCGCTGCCGGATCAGCTCCCGCATCTCCCGCTGCGCCTCCTCCAGCCGCGCCGCCTCGTCCCGCAGCGCCGCGTACGCGCCCTCGAAGCCGCTTCTCTTCTGCCGCAGCTCCCGGCTGAGGGTGCCCAGCTCCTCCTGCCTGCGCTGGCTCTCGCTGCGGATGTCACGGAACGGGGCGTGATGGCTGTCCAGCAGCGCGCAACTGCAGCACAGCGCCTTCTCGCACTTGGTGCAGTAGATGCTGGAAGGAAACGGCAGCATCCTTCAAAGGGGAGCAAGGGGAGAAAAGCATTTCCACTCTGCTGGGCACAACTGCCCCTCCTCAAGAGGAGTTTAACGAGGGGAAGCTGTGGTCCCTCCTCCTGGGGACCTGCCAGCCCATATCACCTATGAAGGAAAGCTGCTAAATTATTGTAAAATTTTTAACTAACCCTGGAATGTTGTGTAGCTAGGTAATAGACGGAAGGTCATAAGGTGTCTTAGAATAATAAATGTTTAACCGTAATTATAATAGTTTAGGAGCAGAACAATCAGGTGAGAAAGAACATCTGCAAGCATGAATCAAGAAACGAGCCAACGTCATACGAAGACAAGAAACTTAATTGAGAAAAAGGAACACCACTGCGCAGAACTAGAAGAAAGTTCAACTAGCGGGCAAAGTGATGAAGACTGCTTACTTCCTCCCTGGACCACCAAAGACCCCCAGAAGAAACCTCTGCCCATGAGCAAAAGGACATTTGCATATATGAATGAGTTCCAGGAAATCTCATGTTTATGTAAAATAATCCCAGGGAATTTCCTGAACATGTAGAAGTTTGCAACAGTAGAAATTGGCACAGCTGGTCCTGGTGCCACAGCCCCAAATCCCTTGGCGCAGGATGGGACCTGGGGACATGGCACCAAGTCTCACCTGGAGATGTGACCCTGGTCAGCGTGACCAGGACTGGAGCAGAAGAGGTTGCTGGATCTTCTGGTGTCTTCCAAGAAGCGATGCGCTGACTCAGCGCGAAGATCCTCCACCCTCCTGGCCTCGTGGCTTCTCTTCTTGAAGAACCACTGGTGGTCCTCAAAGCATTTGGTGCAAAGGAAGTCCTCGCACTCGGAGCACCACACCACCGCTGCTTCCTGCTGACACCGGCTGCAGCTCAGCCCCCTGCCCTCGCTGATTTTTTTATAGATGTGCAGCTTGGCTTGGAGGTTGCTGAAGAGCAGGTTGTCGGTGTTGGGGATGCCGCTAGCCTGCGGGATGGCTGTCCGGCACACAGGACATTGCCCTATGGGTTTGTTCTCGCTCAGGCAATCGAGGCACAAGGTGTGCAGGCAGGTGAGGAGCTTGAGGTTGGGCGATTCCTGCCGGCAGCCCTCGCAGAGGATGAACTGGAAGTCGTCCTCCACCGCGGGTGGGTGGGATGGAGGAGAGGATGTGGGCAGGGGACCCGCCTGGGGTCCCATCTCCGTGGGGGCAGTGGTGCCATTTCCGTCTAGGTGGGATGTGGGGGAAAGCGGGTGAGTTGTGGGGTCAGGAGGCTTGGTCCCAGCTGTGGGGGTCATGCAGGTCACCCGTGGGCTGCCCAGTTTACCCACCCCACTGCCAGGGAGGGCTAATGGGAGCCTCTGGCCAAGGGCAAGCGGGTGGCAGCACCCAGGCAAGGCAAAGAGGGATGTCCTGGAGAGATTCTCTGCTGGTTGCAAATTGTGCTCCCTCCTGCCCTCAGTGTGGCACCCTCAGGGGGTGTCCTCCCTCCTCCCCACCTCTTACCTCTAGGGGGATTTTGGATTTCAAAGTTGGGGGGGAGGGAAGGAAGGCTGTAAGGTGAATTTTCTTTCACTTTTGCTGCTGCCACCTCTTCCTGCCCTGAGAAGGGACAGGGCAAGGGAGGGATGGGGGAGTCCTGGGGACGACCCCCTCCCCAGTTCCTACAAACCTCCCGGGCAGCGCAGGCAGGACCCCCCCGAATAAAGCAGGGACCTCCCCCTCACCATCCCCCACCCAGGCAGGCAATCCCCGCGGCTCGCTTGGGCTAGACTTTGCCCCCCCACGCTCCGTCCTAACTCCCCCTCCAGAAAAGCCGGGACCCCCTCTCCCCCCTTACCTGCCGGGGTGCCGGGCGGCGGGGGGGCGGCGGGGCTGTCGGGCATGCGGGCGGCGGGACCGAGCGGCCGCTCACTTTCGTTTCCCCGGTTTTCCTGGGAGGGAGGAGGAGGAGCTGCGGGAGGAGCTGCTCCTGCCGCCCTCTGCTCGGGGTNCGGGGGGATGCTGGTACTGGGGGAAAGATGCTCGGATCAGAGCGGGGGGGATGAAAGCACCGGAGGGGAGGGGGATGCTGGCACTGGGGGGATGCAGGCACTGGGGAGGTGACACTGGCACCGGGGGAGTGACGCTGGTACCCGGGGGGAGGAAGCAGCCACCAGGATGCTGGCACTTGGGGAGGGGGGAGAGGGATGCAGCCACCAGAAGGATGCTGGTACCCGGGGGGGTCAGCTGGCCAAATTCTGCTAGCTAGGACCCCCCCAAGCAGCGCTGGCGTGCATGTCTGGGCGCCGGCTCGGCTGTAACGGATGCTGCTGTGTTTGGGGAGGGGTACCTCAAGCCCCCACTGCAGCCAGGGGGGCTTTAAACCTGTCCTATTGCCACCCCACACCTTCAGCAGCGCTGCCCCAGCCTGTCCCTCGGTGTCCCCTGGCCTTGGTGACCGGGAAATGGCGGGGGGGTTGGCATGGCGAGAAGGCCCCTCCGGAGCGGGAATTGCTGGGAAAAATCCCCCTCCCGGTTCCCTGTGGGGCTGGGGGACCCTCCGGACCCCCCCAAGGTGGACAGGCGATGGAGAGGCCGCTCCTCCCCGCGGCTGGCGGGGCAGTCCCCGGACCGCTCCCCCCGGGAAGGACTCACCGCGCCGCTGCCCTGCGCCGCTCCGCCCCCGCCGTCAGCAGCCACATGACGGGAGGGGCCGGGACCGCCCGCGCCTCCCCGCCGGGCATCCTCCCGCTGGTGGCCGGGGACACCCCGGGGTTATCCCGCGGGTAGGAAGCCGAGGGCGGCTGTGGGGTCGTGGGTTTTGTTTCCCGGCTCGGCTCCCACCCAGAGGGTTGCGGGGAGGATGTGAAGCCCCTCACCCCCCCCGTCCTGGGTGACACCCCAGCAAGGAAACCCCCCGAAGGGTTGGATTTCTTCTAGCAAGCATCCTCCGCGATAACAGCAGGGCTTGTCGGCAATTCTCCGGCATCTCTCCGGTTTGCAGGCGGCTGGGCTTGGCCATTGATTTGGGACAAGGACCGGCGGCTGCGAAGACAGCGGGGAGCTGGCCTTGGAGGGCTCCGAGCACGGAAAACGGGGTCCTGTGCAAGGCACCGGCACCATGTTCAGCCGGTCGGGATACCAAGCCCTTCCCTTGGGAGACTTTGACCGCTTCCAGCAGTCCAGCATCGGGCTCTACACTGCCCAGAAGGGCTTCTTCTCCTTCGGATCCAAGCAAGATCTTCTGGAGCCAGCCGGGAATGCTGCAGGTGAGTCCTGACCTCAGCGGGGAGATGGCTTTCCTGGGGTGCAGGGTGCTTGGGGGGAAAGGCTTGGGAAAGGGGCTTTGGAGCAGGTACATCCCCCCTTTCATCCCACTGCAGATTCTTCCCAGGGTTGGTTGTCCTGGATCTGCCATGGGATTATCACCTCCTTGGTTTTCTTGCTGATGGTTGTCACCTTCCCCATCTCGGGATGGTTTGCTTTGAAGGTAAGGGAGGAAAACAGGCGAGGAGTGGGATTGCAACCCATCCTCCATGGGGGCGGAGGGGAGGGGAACGGAACAGACCATTCCCAGCTGCCCCTGGTCCTGCGGGACCCAGGGTTTTGCTTTTACCCTGCTTGAAACTTTCCTGTTGCAGATCGTTCCCACTTACGAGCGAATGATCATCTTCCGACTGGGCCGCATCCGGGCGCCGCAGGGACCCGGCGTAGTCCTGCTGCTGCCCTTCATTGATCACTGGCAGCGAGTGGATCTGAGGACGAGGGCCTTCAATGTGCCCCCCTGCAAGGTGAGCTGCTGGGGCCTCAGGCAGGACGGGAAGACATCTCAAAAATACCCAGAACAGGTGGATTTTGGGATGATCTGACCCTGGGTGCTGTGCACGGACCCAAATTTCAGTTCCTCCATCCTCATGGTGAGGTCAGGGGGGTTGTGTTGGTGCTGTGAACCCAGAGTTCCCACCTGGCTGTGGTTGAAAAGCTCCTCTTGACTTTGCACACCTTGTTCAATGTGCATTTCCTGGCTGGAGACATCTCAAAACCATCAAACCCCATCCTTCCCAGATGTCTCTCAGTAACAGTCCCATGCTGGGAGCCATCCTCACCATTCAGACCAGCCCAAACCTCATCATTTTGGTTGGTTTTATTTCTAATAACTCTCATAATAAAGAGATCTAGAGCTGGTTGCCATCTAAGAAAGAAATGAATGCCCTTGCTCTCAGGTTCTGTGCACAAGGGTTGGGCCATGGGGGTGGAGAGGAGCAGAGATCCTAACCCCCCCTCTGCCCCAGCTGACCTCCAAGGATGGGGCGGTCATCTCCATGGGTGCCGACATCCAATTCCGGGTGTGGGACCCCGTGTTGTCCGTCATGATGGTGAAGGACCTCATCTCAGCCACCCGGATGACGGCGCAGAACGCCATGACCAAGACCTTGATGAAGAAGAACCTCCGGGAGATCCAGGTGGAGAAGTTGAAGATCGGGGAGCAGCTGCTGGTGAGGACTGGCCCAGCCCTGCACAGAGCCCCCTGAATCCCTCGTGTGTGCCCACAGCCAACCTGGGCCAGGCCAAGAGCTTGTTGTGGGTTGAATGTCTCCAAGGGGGGACATGAAAGGATGCTGGAGGGATATACCGGTATCTCTGGGGTGTCTGGGGTGGTCTGGAGGCCAGAGATGCTGCTTGGTGGAGCACTGTGCCAGGGCATGGCGCCCAGGGGAGAGTGAGGAAAGGAGCCAGGCTGGGGGACAGCCGTGGAAAGGGGAACGTGACAGAGCTGTCCTCCCTGTCCCAACCTCCTCCAAGCCAGGAGAGCAACAGGGGGAGCAGGGCTGAATGGGAGAGTGGGTAGATTGGAGAAGGTGGACTACGGGAACTGTTTTGCCAATTGATGAGGGTAGCAGAAAGGACATGGTCACCAAATTAAAGAAGTAAACTTATTTTTATTTATGTTTAAAGTGATAAAATAATGAGGAAAATAATACAGTGAAAATGAAATAAAGCAAGGCAAGGTAAAGCAGGAAAATAATAAGTGAACTACCATAGCAAGCATACAATAAGGTAATGCACCTGATCACTACTATGCAGAGTTAGTGGTAGTGATTAAGATCCATCACCAGCTGCCCGAATAGTCTGTTACCGTCATCCAGATCCGCAGTCGCTGGGGAGCCTGGTTGCAGCGAGGATTTGCAGAACCCTTCCCGACAATTGGGAGATTTCTATACGGTGCATCCACTGCATAGATGAGGCTTCCAAATTTCCCTGCAAACAGTCCCCGCTTTTATACAGTTGAATAAACAACTTTACATCTTAAACTGCGGAACATATCTGGTGTAGTTATTTTTTTCCTTGTTAACTCTTTCCCGCGCTTGGCCAGAACCCGAAAAAAAGTTAAGACGAAGTAAAGGTCTCTGGTTATCTTTGATCACGTATATCTCATCACAGCCCGTCACCGCCCCGTTACATTCTTTTACCTAGAGCTCTGTTGGAGGGTTTGAGATGGGTGTATCTGTTTTTGGCAAGTGTGGCTGTTACACAACTGTTACCTTACAGCAAAGCTTGTGTGAACTGGCGGGTACTCGTAAGGCAATACATCGCACGTGTGATCAGTGTTATACAGATCAGATATAGTGTTAGGTTGTGAGGTCTAGCACCCCACATCTAGAGCTGGTGGGCAGCAGAAATATAAATTATGGGGTGTTCATGGTTGGGGGTGCTATGGTGGGTGGTCTCCATGCCCTTACCCAGCTCTGCCTGGGTTGCCAACACCTCTCCCTTTCTTCCCGGCTCTGCAGCTGGAGATTAACAACATGACCAAGTCCTGGGGCCTGGAGGTGGACCGGGTGGAGCTGAGCATGGAGGCTGTGCTGCAGCCACCCCGGGAGAACCCCATGGGCCCTCTGTCCACCGTGCCACCCGTTCCTGGGCTGGAGGGGTTGGATGGCACCCTTCTTTGTTTTGCTGCCCATTTCTTCAGCAGTGCTCTGGCAGGCAGCAGGACCAGCGCTCCGGAGGCAGGTAACCAACCCAGGGTCACTGCTTCTCTGATGGGGGATGTCCCTCTTGCCTGATGACCTTTGTGTCCATTGGCTGGTTGACAGAGGAGTCAAAGTCTGGGAGATGTCACACTCCTACAAGCACAGCACAAATAGGCTGGTAGGGGGGAGGAGTGAGGACGGCTTTGGGCACAGCTCCATACGGCACGTGGCACGACTCAACCTTTCTAATGAGACATTGGAGATGGGACTGGGGGGAGTGGGAGCAGATCTGCAGGAGCCTGGGCTCCAGACCATCTCAGACCTCAGCATCTCCATCAGGAAAATATATAGAAAGACCTGAGTTTGCCAAGAGAGTCACATCTGAGGGCAACATGTTTGTTTTTTGTTTTTTTTCCAGAAACCCTGCACCAATTTGTGCCCTGCTATTTCTTTCGGGTATAATTTTCCCCCTGGTAGCAAGGGAAGAGTAACCCATGGCAGACAGAGGAGCAGGCACTACAAACAGCCAAAACAATGTTGTCCTCTTCTTGCTTAGCTGGAAACTTGCTGGATGAGTGGGTTTCTCTGCTCCGGAGACCTTTGCTGCTGGCTCCATGCAGACCAGCAAAGTTCTCCACTCAAAGGTGTCCCCTCAGCACGTCTCTGTCCCTTTGTCCCCAGCAGACAGCGTGGAGACGGTGAACGAGGTGGAGCCTCCTATCGCTCCCCTCCTCACCACCGCTGGCGGCACCCAGAGAAAGCCCAGTGCAGATGAACTGCTTTCAGCAGTGGAGCCCATCCTCTCTGAAGCCCTGGTCAGCCAAGTGGGAGCATCCTACCAGGTCAACATCACCCTGCCCAGCGGCGCCCGGAGCACCTACTTCATAGACCTCTCCTCAGGTCATCACTCTTTGGGGTTGTGTCAGAGGTGGGAGGGTTTTTTGTGCCCGTACCCCCTTTTGCATGCTGTGAACCCCAACACGTTTGGTGGTAGGGGGTCCCCAACCAACCGTTCAGTAGCTCCATGAAAGGCACCCCAGGGTCCATCAGCTGAGCACTGCAGTTTGGTGACTGTGGCTTTGAGTCTGTGCTCCCTACAAGTCCAAAGTGTAATTTGTTTTGGGTTAAAAGTATGAATTTCCCTTTAGAAAAAGAGTTTTGATAGAAAATTGGCAGCCAGGTCTCCTTGTGGCTGGCCAAGTGGGATGGTGCAGAGACTGTGGTTTTCTTGGATCTTCTGTGCCACCAGCCCAAGGGACAAGTGATGGAGGGACCAAAGGGATATTCCTTACCATATGATGTCATACCCAGCATATAAAGCAGGGGGAAGAAGGAGGAAGGTGGGGGGATGTTTGGAGTGATGACCCCATACGATCTTCTGTGGCAAAAATTAACTCTATCCCAGTCAAAACCAGCATACCATGGCAAAAGGGGGACAGGGCTTGGCAGTGGACCGCTGTAACAGGACATTGATGGAGCAAGGCAAGAGAAACTTGTCTCCATAAGGACTCTTGTCTCTAAAATCCCCCTGCCAGGCCCTTGCCTGTCATCTGGCCCAACTCAATCCTTATGAAACAGTGGGGAGAAATGCCAGCAGGTAAGGCTGTATCCCTGAAGGCTGCTGTTTCTTTTTCTCCCACCCATCGTGTCCTCCAGGCAGCGGGCAGGCTGGCCATGGTGTACCTGAGGGCAACCCCGATGTCATTCTGGAGGTGGCAGAGGAAGACCTTCAGGACCTTTTCTTGGGTGACCTGCGCCCCTTGAGTGCCTACATGAGTGGAAGGCTGCAGGTGAAGGGTGACCTGCACCTTGCCCTGAAGCTGGAGGAGCTCGTCAAGGCCATGAAGAGCCATAGATAGAGCATGCGTGTGGGTGTGCATCCGTGTGCATGTGTCTTTGTAGGTGTGCAAAAGCTGGGGGGACATATAAATGTGCTGTGCAGTAGGGACCTTGCCGTGATGGAGGTCCTGCTGCCCTCCCACGTGAAGACCTGAGCAGGGAAACTGAGGCTGAGCTCTGTTGCCTGTCTTTGACCTTGGCTTTACCTCCCCTGCCCATCCTTTGCCTACAATGTTATGGGATGGCAACCAGTTGGCAACCCAGCATGTGCCAGTTCACTTCCAGGTCCCTTGGCCAGTATGCCACTAGACCGATGTCCTGGTGACCCCGTAATGAGCTGCATGGCCAGGCATCTCAGACTGGAAGGGGTGTGAGCTGAGCAGATGGTATGGAGAAGACCTTGGAGACACTGTGGCCAAGGACAGCAGCCATGGGGAGGGGTAGGCAGCCGCAGCAGGGCATGGGGACTGGCTGGACTGGCTGGGATGCCACCAGCAGGCTGGGGTTGGGGGTCCAGCATGGCACTGCTGATGGATGCTGCACCCTGGCATTTCTGGGGAAGGAGCGGAGGTGATTTGGGGGGAATGACCTACCTGGAGGTACCTTAGCCTTCCCCACACAGCGGTTTGGAATAAGTGATTGTGCTGATTTGTGCTTCAAAGTGCTTTTGCATGCGTGCCATGAGGTCTGTCCGCAGGGGCATGTGGATTGTATATAGGCGTATATAGATATTTATTTATTTTGTAAGCTTCCTTTCTATCAACCCTCCATGGACAATAAACCTGCTCTGCAGCATTGCGCTTGGGTAGGATGGGCTGATGGCTTCTACAGGCAGACGGGGCTGCACCCCTTTGTGCCTCAGTTTCCCCAAGGGCCCCCAAGGCGTGGCAGACTGCATGGTGTGGCTCCACCTCACCATACGAACACCTGAAGTTCTGCCACGGCGAGGAAGAGTTAGCGGGATGCAGCATGGCCTCTCCAGGGATGCTCAGCCCCCCAACAGTACCCCAGGGGGGATGACAAGGAGAAGTGAAACGTTTCCAGAATTAAAGTATTTCAAATGTCAATATTTCGGGGTGCATTCAGACCAAAACTCCTGCTGAATGTCGTCTTCGAGGCTTGGGGCTGGGTGGCACTAGCCTGGACCCAGCATTAGAATCACCCTGGGGAGGTGACCCCCACCATGTCTTCTCCTTTTGGGGCTGTCAGGCTGGGGGAACCCCAAATGCTCCTGGTGGTCCCCCTTCTGTGGTGGTCCCCATGGTGCAGATGGTTGTGGGGTATCGAAGGGACCAAGGAGAGCCAGGACACAGCCAGTCCCCCAGGATGCTCTCCAAGGGCCGGGGGACACACACGGAGTCCATGAGCCCCCCCAAATGAGGGCACTGGAGCCCTGCAATGCATTTCCTGGGGGATGCTGCTTCTTGGAGAAACCCTCTTTTTTGGGGCGGTGGACTCTTGGGGTCCCCTCTGGGTTTCTTTCTTCCGGGAAAGTTTTTCAGGGGTGGTGGGGGGGTGTGCCGGAGCTGGGAGCAGACTGTTGAGCTTCTTGCCCGCCCCCCTGACAGGAAGGAGGAGTCATTCAGAAATGATTCGAGAAATCGAAAGTGCAGGCAGAAAAATCGAAAGTGCAGGCAGCGCAGGCAGCAGGAGGGCTCCGTCCTGTCCTGCTGCCCCAGCCATGGCCAGTTCCGCCTCCGGCCCCCGGGTGAGCTCAGGGGGCGATGTTGGAGGGGGACAGAGGGGGGTACCCAGCCCCAGGGTGTGGCTTGGTGGGGGGACACACGGATGATGGGGGTAAGAGTTTTGGGGTGTTCCCCCCTTCCGCGGTTTGGTGGGTGGCAGGGACAGGGGTGGTCCCCAATGCAGCTCCCCCTTCCCTCCCTCCCCAGATACGAAGGAAGGAGGGAGGCAGGAGGCCAGGGGGATGGGCTGAGCGAGGGGGGTGAGTGGCTGGATGGCCAGGAGGATGGTCACCCCCCTGCCAGGGTGTCATCCAGAAATCCTTGGGTGCTTCCTTGGTGTGTTGCCCCTCTGCAGTGCGAACCTCCCCCCCCCCCCCCCCCCCCCCCCCCCCCCNAGCCAGGGGAATCGTCCTGTTTCCTCTTTGCTAGAGGGAGAGAAAATATCCAGCATGGCCCCACCCATCCAACCTCACCACAGTACACAGCCCATCTCTGGACCATCTGGGCATCACTGGTTGGGAGCAGTTACTCACTGGTTGCTCCAAGTAGGGTTTGCAGGTCACCTCCCTGGCCAAGATGTGGCTTCAGAGTTCTTAAAAACATAGCCCAGTGCTCATTCCTCTTCTTCCTTCCTCCCCAAGCTCCTAGAAGATGACTTCCTGTTCATCCTCTGCGAGGGCTGCCAGCAGGAGTCACCCAACCTCAAGCTCCTCACCTG
>VZTO01012512.1:0-70008 GCA_013400615.1 Syrrhaptes paradoxus
TGTGTGTGTATTTTGTCAGGGATGACTACAGGTCGCTGCAGGCTGCTCCCTTATGTGTGAAAGTTAGCTGGCTTGACATTCGTTAAACCTCATTTCTTCATCATTCCTAAAACCACATTCTGCTTTGATGCCCAGACATCATCCATATTTGATTAGTGGGAAGAAATCCTTCTGTTTTCCTTGTGTTTGTTTGCTACTTGTGATTTTAGCCTTTGCCCCAACTTCCTTTTGCGTCTGCTGATGTAGACCTAGCCGTGGTTCAGAACACTCAGCTTTATGTCTGTGATGTGCTACCACATGCTCCCTGTACAAAGTCAGGAATTGTAGAAGCTAATTTCATATAAATACTAACTACTAGTAGCTCAGAACTTTCAGAAACATGGAGGTACGCTCTGTACCTTTTTAATGTGAAAACCCAGCAGAGTTGTATTCCTCACACATTGTCGAGGTACCCCAACAGAAGTAACGTTGCTGTACCGCAAAGCCTCGTGAATCACAGCATTGGTATATGGCAGTCTTTTACGATCTTCATAGCTGATGAGATGTGAGGGTTCCAGAACAGCCTCTATCTCTCCTTGAACCTTTTCTGCAGAGAAATAAAAATATTTTAACTTTTCTTCGCTTTATTCCAGCAGATTTTGGTACAAGTATGGTCCAGAACTGGGGAAAAAAACCAATTATGTTGCTATGAAATGCATTGGCATGTGGTTTGACTGCTGTGTTGGTTTCAGTTGATCAAGAAAGTGCACATCCCCAAAGCACAAGATGATCTCCCATCATGACATTCCACTTGGTGATGAGCATAATACAGCTCTATGTTTCAAAAAAGGATAAAAATTTGAAATTCCAGGTATAATTTCTGTTATGTTTATAAATACACATCAGACTGAGCATCTCTTTAAAACTTTTCTGCTTTGAAGGTTAGGAAGAGACTAGGTTGCATATGAAATGTCTTTAGCTTGTTATTCTGGTTTTGCCATCCCCTTCTAGAGAGTTAAAACAGTGACTACTACTAATTTCTGTTAGTGTTGCTTCTTGGTGAACTGATGGGGAAAGCAACTGATCGCTGCTTAGGGACTGGCTCGGTGCCGATCAGCAGGTGGTGAGCAGTTGCATCACTTGTTTTTCTTGGGTTTTGTTTTTCTTTCTTCTGGACCTTATTCCTTTTTGGCAGCAAACATGAAAGGAAACAGTAACANATTTCGATTGTAGATCTACCCCCATTCATATTCATTGTTAAGGGTTATTTTGATGTGTTGTTAGTGACTGAGCTAATACTTAATGATGTTCATTATAATATAATGTTGAAGGCAGTTCTCTCTGACATTGCTTTTGCTCACCTTGTATTTCTGGGTATTGTACCATGTAGAGCAATGCCCAGAGAAGGGTGGTACTTGTTGTTTCTGTTCCTCCCAGCAAAAGATCAACCACAGTCTGGACCATATTGTCTTTATTAAACGTAGAAGTAGGGTCATCTTTGGTCTGTAGGATATATTCACAAGAAGACTATGAAGCAGATAATTTCGGACATACCATCAGTCTCATAGAAATTGTCATTGTTTGAAAACAGTGAGCAGCCCACTAAAACAAAAATCTTCAGTGCTAAACAAAGTATGCAGAATTCCCTACCAGTTTCTTGAACAGCAAGTGTTTGTAGTAGGTGTTGAGGCCAAGGAGTGGATAGTGTGATAAACAGATACTTACTTTTCTTATTTGAGCTAGGTAGAAGTCAATGAGATCCTGTGGATCACCTGTGTTCTGTCTCTCATGAGTCTGGACCTCATTCATAACTAAACTGTGCATGAAGTCGTTGTATGCAAACACTTTCTGATGAGGTCCTGGGAGACGGTGCATAAGCCACGGGAAAGCATCATACAGCTGTGATTTTAAACAGAAAGGAAGAAACGTGAGCTCTTTTAAATTTAGGATACAATTCTGGTTTCCTGATAGCTCTGTGAAGTCACTGCAACATGTGGGCTCCTAATTAGGTTGAAAGGCAATAGACACAACTTGGAGAGATTAAATTCTGGGAACAGGTTTCCCAGAAAGTCTGTGTGAAATCTCCATCCTTGGTGTCTTCAGGACTTGACCAGACAAGTCCTTAAACAACCTGATCTAATTAGGCCTTCTTTGAGCATGGAGTTGGATTAGCTGACGTGCAGAAGTCCCTTCCAATGTAAATTATTCTACATCTCTAAGAGGGATTATGAAACCTTCAGATTGCCCTCTAAGTGAACTGGCATAGAGGAAAACGTATTTGATATTTGTTAATGAGCTATTTGTAGTATGCAGCAATCTAAATTGTTATTACCACACTGTCAAGATTCAATAACCACATCTGCAGCAGATAGGATGAAGACTGAAAAGGTATAGAAGCTGATGGGACCTCTCAGTCCTAGAAGGCTTGCCTCCAGGAGAAACTGGCATGTGTATTTGTTGAGGGGAAAAAATAATTGTTTTTATTTCTTTGTATTCTGTATGTTTTGTGAATGGACTTCACTCTCTAGAACTGCTGTCAGAGCCTTTGTTTTAATTATGGCCAGTGATGGGGAATCTATTGGCCAGTGCAGACTTCTCCATGCCCATGAGCTGACCAAAATGTCAGCGTTGTGTAATAGCGGACATCAGGTCACAGGAGAGCAGGAGAATGGTTGTATTTTACTTGTCTAATAATGCAACAGAGGCTTCCAAAAATGGGTGAATCAAAGTAACTGAGGTCTGAATCTGGCTCACAAGCAGATTTTCTTAACCTTAAGTTTTGTTTGGATTTTTTTTAAGGTGTCTCTGTACGAAAGTATTGGAGAAGCTGATGGTGTTACAGAATGCCAGTGTGCCAAAATCTGCACAACATAAACAAGAGCTAGCTAGGCTTTCAAGAGCTCAACAATATTCTTCTTGATGTGATGAAATTGTCACCTGTATCTTACATAAAGTTCAGAATAACTCGGATCTTGGTGGTAATATGAGTTATATGAGAAGCATAGGACTTGGAAAGCTTAGTTCTTATTAACTGCACTTCTGTATTCTCAAGACTAAATGAAAATTAAATTTTAAAAGTTGCTTTCATTTTAAGATTTAAGAATCTTACATACACAGTACTCTGCAGATGATTACTCATTTGAAATACATTATATTTTTGGAAATCTGAAAATCAGTAATGATCTAGAATTTAAATTTTAGGACATGTGATTTACTGACATAAAGAAGGAATGTAAGGCAATAATGACATATACAAGGTATGTATTACTGCACAATGTCTCACAGAATAATGATGTGGAAATGTTTGGGAATAATCATCATTGACTTCTAATTTGTTTTGACTTGTGAAATGCAAATGCACTTTAAGGAATAAAAACAAGAAAATTAGATTCTTACCCTGCCCCAGATAGTAGCTTGAAAGTAGATCACAAAATAAACAGCTTTGATAAGCTTGCTGAAAGATTCATCCTCACTGGAGAAGCGATGGCCAAAAACAACAGCACAAATTATGTTTGCGATAGCACGGACAGTGAAAGTGTGGGGGTCAAAAGGTTTGCCTGTGAATGTAAGAGGTGCAATTAATATTTCTGAATAGACCACAGTAAGGAAGATGAAGAGGCAGGCTTTTTTTTTTTAATGGTAAAAATAAAAGTAGATCTGACTACTTTAGATAAATTTCACACAAGTAAACTCTAGTTTAATACAAATTAACTATGGATGGTAAGTGCAGGGAATCTTTATTTTCAATTTGCTTTTTACTCTTGTAAAATACAGTGGTTATTGGTTTTCAGAAGACGGACATTAGGTCTCTCTTTCTCTCTTTGGCTTATGGTCTGGGTTAAGTGAAAACCCAAGTAATTAATTAGAACATATGCTTTCAAATCTGGAGGCAGATATTTAAGTCTGGCAATTAAAAAAAAGACAAACTTTCCCTCTTTTTTATAAACCCCCTTTCCCCCCCCAAAAAAGGAAAAAAAACTTAAGCATTTTAAATTTATTAGTCATGTTGAAATGGCTTGTCTCCTTTTAAGTACAGGTTAACAATTCAATGATATAGTTGTTTTCCCGAAGTCTGAAAAGGCAAAACTCACCTAATGGGATGAAAACCAGCTCCCATTAAAAAGAGTTAAATACAGAGAAAATGAAATTAAGTGCATATCTCAATGGCAAGGACAACCTTTGAATTATTCTGCTACTGAAAAGGGTGGATTATGCATCTCAGACTTCAGTCCAATGCTTGTAGTCCTTCTTGGAAAGAGTAAATACAATTATTGAGTGTAAAATGAGGAAGGATTGCATGGAAGGTAAAGATTTGGGCTGTACAGGGACTCAGAGTCAGTGGTATGTTCATCTCTTACATTTTAAAGCTCTGTGAATATGTTGCTCTCAGCAGAGCGATGGGCCGTTTTGCTGTGTCTAGAGCAAGGAGAGTTGGAGGCAGACCTTAGGCAACTTCTCTGTGTTTTCACATCAATATGGAACACGATGTGGGTGAGGGATTTGGCTGTTCAGAATATTTATATTTCATTGCTTTATTTTGGCATCTTTCTAAAATTCTATTGGTTTCTATTTCATCCAAACCTTAAAAAGTTTTGTTGGACAACTGAATAATACATTCCTTGTGTTGGGGTTCTTTCTCTGCCAAATCCTAAAGGCCTGTTGTCCTAGAATGACTTGCAGTGGCTCACAAATTGTGTATTTAGTGGAGAAGAACATTGGGTTTTTTTATACTCCTTGAATGTAAGAATTGTTACCAGCTGTCCCCAAGACTGTGTTGATAATAAACATTTTTTTTTCTATCCTTATTTCAAAAAACAATTTTATATTGCCCGCTGTGCAGACAAAACATTTTTTGTGAAGAATGCAATTAAGAAGCCGCTAAAGGTCCCACTAATATGAAAAATATCTGTATTACTTGCAAAAATGTACTGTGAAACTTTTACTCCCCTAATCTATGATATTTCAGAAAAAGCTCCAGTGTTATTCTTCTAGTGAATTTACCTTTTGTGTTTGCAAAGATGTCCACAAGGTGACAGGCCTCTGTTTGAATTTGATGCTCCAAATTGTTCTTGCCCAGTGCCAGGCTTCTTATAACTGTCATACCAAAGCGCCTCTGTTGCTTCCAGGTGTGTCCGCTTGTCAGAAAAATACCTGAAGAACACAGAAACACTTATTTCATTGCTGGGAGGGCAGGTCCTTTCACTGCAGTAGGCAAAATTTGATTTAGATTAGGTTATATTTCACTAACAAAGAAGATACCATGATTTCAGATACTAACTTTTGGTCTCTAACTCAGGTTTTTATGACTCCTGGCTGTATAGCTGCTCATCAATGCGACCCTGGAACTGAGCGGTGGTGGGTTTGGTAAGGATGGAACAGCTTTGGCTACAGACGTCCTCTATGTGAGGAGTATTCTGGTTTTGAAGTGATACAGCTGAAGAGCAACTCCTCTAGGTAAATATTCTTTTGAATCTATTGGTAAGAAAGAAGTCAGCACTGTGCTTTATAAGAGGAGAAATTGTTGATTTTTCCTTTTCTTAATGTGCCAGCTCTGCAGGGAACCTGTCTGCTATGAAAGCCCTGCAGCCCAGTTATGTCAATAACTCATGTGTGTGTATAGGAAAGCATCTTTCTTCTGTACATCCTGTTCACATTTCAGTGTTGGGTAACATCTTTTACCTTTTTCACCCATCATATCCCTGTAGAATGGGGTGAGAGGTCGTCCGGAAATTTCCTCTGAATGTGTGACGATGCCATCTTTTACTGCTTTGTATCCGTTCAGTACAACCATAGGAGTGTGTCCCATCCACAGTGTGTAGATATTTCCATAGATGTTGGTTAACTGAAGAGTCAATAACAGTAAATTAATAAATGTAAACGAGGGAATGCAGGCTCTTAATAATTCTCCTTTTAAGAGTTTTTTGCAGTTGTAACTGAAATTGTTTTCCAATGTAAATGTGAATTACGGGTTTCGGAAAAAATTAGCCTTCTGTTGTAATGTGCTTTGGGAAGAGAAGATAATAGTATTTTATGGAGTAGGTACTAAGGACTTCTTTCAGAAAATGACTTCTGAAAGTTCCATAGAAAGAGAAACAGAGGTTTTCTCTATCAGCTCAGAATCAAAGAACAAATTAGGCAACAGGCAAAATCCCAGAGCTTTTTTGTTTAATTCACTAATGAGCCAAAATCACCGTATTTTCTTGCCTCTAACTTCTGAAGAAAGCAAATAAGTGTTTTTGCATTCTTTCCTATAGCTTCCATGTGATTTTTTTCCTATGTATCTCTGTTGTCTCTCCTCAGGTCATGCTTGCCTTTTCCCCTTAAAATAGTTTGAAGCAAGTTCCTTACTTTTTTAATAGTTGCAATTGATTTATAAAGGAAGTGTGGTAGGAACATAACAGCTATCAAATTTTCCTGCCTTGTTTTAGTAATAATCTATTTACTGCATACAATAGATCTTTTTGCAGTATAAGTAAGAAAAGGAGAGTCAGTTTAGAGTACACGTTTGGTCTTCTAATGGAGATCAGACCAGTCATGGTCTGGACATGTTCCAGTGACACTGGTGTCAGGCAAAGGAAACTCTAGAGGTGGTTTGCAGGGCTAGGTATCGAGCCAGAAATAGAGAATGAAACTGTCAGTGGAATATCATGCTATTGACAATGCTTGTGATGATGTTATGCATGGATGTTATTGTATCCAAAAGAGAAAGAAAATAACAGGGACTAAAGCAATTATGGTGTTTATAATAATGCAGGATCCTTGGATTCTTTGAAATTGGCTGATAATCAAGCTTGAGGTTTTTTTTTTTAAAAAAAAGGGGGGGGTATGCAAATTTAGACTGTTCCTATGCAATGTACAATTTCAGTTAAAATAGATTCAGACCGATTTTCAACCATAGAAAGAATTAAATACCTTAGTGAGAGTTTCTCGACGAAGTTTGAAGTCCAGCAGCCACAAATTTCCAATGATGGGGAGGGGAACTGGTCCTGGAGGAAGCTGGGTGCGCATCCATTGCAGCTTTAGGAATTGCAAAATCAGGAGACATGCTACTAGAGCTATAAAAAGCTCAGCAATCCCCAACATCTTATCAAAATTTTATCTTCTCACTGTTTGGTGGTTTTTTTTTTTTTTTTTTNTTTTTTTTTTTTTTTTTGGCATATGACTTCCTCTGAAAATCTGGAGTTGTGTAGATGAGTTTGCTTCTACTCAAGTTAAACTCTTTCTAAAGAATATATGTCTGCTGTAGCCATCTATCCCTCTCTGACAATCCAGTTTTCCCAAGCTCAAGTCCTTAAAAAACTGAAATATGTGATCCTCAACAGTTAGCCAAGCCACACCTACTCTCTTATGATCTGTAATTGTGATCTGTCTCTTTTTTTATCTCTTGGTTATTTTGTGCTCTGTGGATCTCTGTATGAAGTCTTACTTTGTATAGTTTGGGGTTTTTTTATTAGCTGGTATATTACACTGGATTTTTCAACACTTTGATCAGTAACTCAGCCAATGTTATGATATGTCTCAACAGTTTAATAAAGAACTCAGCTAATGTTATATCTTCAAGTAAGCATAGGAGATTCAGGGAATCCATACAATCGTACAAGTTGCCTGTTTTAAAACTTTATCATGATTTCTCTGAACAGGTTTGCTGAATTTTCCAGTCTGCAGTTTCCAGCTCAAAACTTTGCAGCAACATCATGGTTATTGATGGGACTCCTTGTACGTTATGATCATGAAATATAAAGGTTTAATGCTATCCATGGGCTTCTTAAGAACTCCTGGAAATTTACTTCAGGCAACTGTCTGAGTGTTACAGGTATGGACACTCATTTCAGTTAGTTTCCTAATGAGTTTGATTTTTTTTTTTCCTGGGTTAATTAAAAAAATATGTGAAATACTATTGTGCATTGTTCAGTCTTGAAAAACGTGTAGATGTACATTTGTCTTTTTTTTTCTTTAGTGGATTTTAATAATTTCAGATTTAAACGTGAAATATAGGGCAGTTTCAGGGGGCTGCAGAAAAGCAGTGACATTGCAGTGTTTGTTTGCTTTACTTTCCTGAGCAGCCACCACTTGATTTCTCTGTGCAGTATCGTGCAGCTCTTCTGCTTTAGTGGGCTGCATGTGCAGATACTTTCCAGGAAGTGTGGAAGCGGAGAAGTCAGAGGGCAAGGAGTGTGCCTGTGTGCCTTTTTATCTTTGTTTAGTTTTTTGGGCGGAGAAGTGGAAACAGCAAAGGTTAAGGGGCATAATTTTGATCAGCATGGTTCTATGAATGTCTTTTCTGTATAAGTCTAGCACTGTACTCCATTTGGATTAAATTATTCCGTCATAAATCTGTGTTCTCGTTACTGTGATCAGTTAATTTGACATAAAGCCTTCTCAAACATACGGGGCTTCTCCATTACTAGCAAAGTCCTCTCTCTGCTGCATGCTTTGCATCGCAGTGGTGCAGTATATCCTGCGTGAGTGGTCTTGCTTCTTCGCAGTGACTCTGTCCTCCTGCCTGGTGTCTGCTCTGCTAGACCTTTCTGCAGGGTAAATCTGGGTCCTGCTGAGGAAGGATGGGCCCAAGAGGCTTAGTCTGAGCCTGGCCTTTTGGCCACTGCGAGCAGTGTCTTTTCATGCTGCTAGGTGAGAGCTGTGGGCTTGCTGAAGTACAGTGAGGCAAAGTTATTTCAGAAAAGCTTAGGCTGAAAGGAAAAGCAAGGAGGCTGTTTTAGAATAATTCAACATTCCTTATTTTAATGTTTTCAGTATATGTGAGCGGTAGCTCTTCACATAAATCTTGCTCGCTCTCCTCTGGCACAAATACTATCGCAAGAGCTCACCAGTCAAGGTGACAGATGTTAAGTTGGGTTGTTCTGAACAGATGAGGAAATCTGCTTTTGTAATGAAGGTTTGAGGCCATAGGAGTGGGAAGCAAATGCAACAGCTGTAGAGGACAGGGAAAGAGCAGCATCTTCAGAAAGGTGTGAGGCAAACAAATAATGATGTGGTGTGCTGGGGTGGAAAGGGTTGCTGGTGTGCCTCTGCCCAGGGTGTGTGTCATCTGCTACGCTGTAAATACCAGGGCTATTTTATTTTATTTTTTTTTTTTCCTCCTGTTGCAGAGACAGGCTCAGTGTGTATTAGAAAACGTTGACTGGTTCCATGCTGTGCATGTGTTGCTTGGCATGGTAGTGTGTGCTTGCTGCCTGGCCTGATGTCAAGCTAAGTAGAGCAGACAGTTGCTAAGCAGTGTGGTTGTTTTTTTTTTTTTCTTTTCAGTGGAGACACCAATTTGGATTTCTCAACTTGGCTGTTCCTTTCTCCCCTGCGCCTCCAAGTCTTTCAAGAGCCTGATAACAGGAGCTGTTAATTGGCTGGTGGCGTAAGAATTTCACTGTGGGAAGAGAATTACACAGACAATGTCCAGGCAAGCACTGAGAGAAGGGAGAGTGTTGCTTAAAGCATTGAGCTAGAGTGAACACAGAACAGGAAAATGTGAGCAAAGTTCCTGTTCTGTGTTTCTGTTCAGTTCAGGAAAAGAGAACTTTGCTTACATGCGTTAACAAGCATGATAGGTTTTTGCCTCCTACTGTCATCTGTGTGCTGGGACCTGGAGACTGATGAACTGTTTAAGTTGCATAGACAAAGTACTGGAATGGGACTTGGGAACTTCAAATTCTGTTCCTAGATCTGTTCGTAGCTTCTATCTGACCCTCAAGAACTTGTTTTATCTCTCTGGGCCTAATCAACCCTGGCATCCACTTTTCAAAAGCTCTTTAAGATTGAGTCATGAAAGCCAAGATGTAGATGGCAGCTATGACTCTTTCTGCTCTGTTCTTTCCCTTTCTCCTGCGTTTGCTTCCCACTCCTGTGGCCTGAAACCTTCATTACAAAAGCAGGTTTTCTGAGCTGACTTAACATCTCTGTCATCTCTCCTGGTGAGCTCTTGCGATAATATTTGCCAGATAAGAATGAGCAAGGCTTGCGTTGGGAGGTGCTGCTCATGTGTGATGAAGATATTGAAACAAAGAAAACTGGCTTTCCCCAAAACAACCTGCTTGCCAAAAGCTTCTCTGTAAACATCTGCCTATACCTGCTCAATCCCGCTGTTACTTTATTTGTATTTTGGTCCTTAGTTCACAGTTCATGCACATTGACCGAGTTCATTTCAATATTATCGCTTCTGCATTACAATTAATTGTAACATCCACACTTTAACTCTTCCTGATAGTAATGAGGTACTTACTCATCCCAAAGTAAAACCAGATGGTGTATGTAATCTTAGAGAGATTTACCAAGGTTTTCTCAACACAGGATAGTAATTTATTCATTTTCAGGCATATTTCTGAGAGTGCAGTGGGCTGAGACAGTGTGCATCACTGGGATGCAGTGAGAGCAGGCTTGGTAAAAGCTAGAGCCCAAGCTGTTGGGGGGAAACACTCCTCATATTTTGGTTTTCCATTGGGTTTTTTGTTTTGTTTTATTTTGTAATGCAGTGCTGCTTAGGTGAAAGCAATGCAGGCCTTACACAGGTGCTGTGACACTGTATATCCTAATGGTGTGGGAGCTACAAAAGTCCAGTGTCTTTTCAGTCTCGCTGGTCTGTGAAGTGCTGTATAATCTTGGCAGCGCTCTGCAGTCAGCGGCAGAGGCACTGAAGAGAAACAAGAATTTTGTAGGCTAAACCATAGTACATCCAGTCAGTTACCCTGTTCTCACCAAAGTGTCAGGAAGAAATAATTAATGTTGTACACAGTCTTATTTCTGGAATTTCCAAGTGTTTGAGTATTTGCAGCTTCAGCATTCTTTCTGACAGTTCTTCGGAGCAGTATCTAGTTGCCTACATGTTGCACTTGGAATGTCAGAAGTCATGGACAGAACAGAAAAATTGAGATAAGACTTGCTGAATAGATGTTAGAATGCTGGTTTTCTTCTGAAAGGAAAACAGAAATGTTCAGCTGTTTGTGCATTTAAGACTGCAAAGAAGGTAAAAATGCTCATCCCATATTCTTTTTTGTTTGTGAAACAACCTAGGCTGAAATATTGAAGAGTTCCTGATTGCCCAGAATTGGAAAAGATGTAATCCATTGTCAACAGCGTGGCAATGCCCCACAGCTAAACAGCAGCTGACACAGGGGTCTACATTGTCAGAGGACATTCAGAGAAAGCAGTAATTGTATGTATTCCTTCTGATATGGGGAACTCATCTAGATGTAATTGAAAGAAGCCCAGTATGGTGTGTGGGCATTTTTTTTTAATACATGTTTTGTGCTTAATGTTATTTTTCTCCCACTTTCTTTTGTTCTGTTACTGGATGTGACATAGGTAAAGCAATAGCTGCAGAAATTCTGAAAAAGGTAAAGAGTAGAAACCTAGTGAATGAAAAGCCTGGAGGAAAATGTGAAATATTTCAATGTTGTTCCTTCCTCTGATATGAAAAGCAAATGAAAAAGGTAAATATTGAAAATTTGAAATGGTGTGAAACAACTATCTTGCAAATATCCAATTCCAAAACTTATAAAAATGGAACAAATTCTAAATTTTTTTTTTCTCCTTTTATGATCACTTGCATTGCAACCTACCCTTGTGGGATCACCTTTCTGCAGATACCTTTTACCATACACAGAGAGACTCTGCCAGGAGAATATACACAATTTAAAGCTATAAAGCAGTTACCTTGTTGGCTAATATAGCAGTTGGCTGTGGTTAACGTGCTTTTGTGCTAAGCAGTAATGCTTACCGCTGCTCTTGACACAGTTTGAGTCTCTGCCCAACAGGCAGCCATCAAATGTCGGGAAATGTCAGCCTGATACGCCTTGGATTTAACGATTCTCAGTGTGGCCGAGTTGCTGGCTTCCACTTCTCTGCTTTTTAGGTTTTACTCTTTTCTTGTCAGTTCTTTTTTCTCATCAGTCCTTGAGCTGCTAGTTATTACAGTCTCAACAATTAAATTTATATCCGTTTTTACCTACTTTGCAGGGTTTTAGTTTATATTCTTTTTTGCACCTAATTTTCTCAGCAGATTTGAAGCTCACTGGGAAGATGAATGCATTGAATGAAGCTTTGCAATTGAGGATCTTGTAATATTGAATGCTTTCATAAATAACTCATTTGATAGATGGAAGAGTGCGCTTCTACATTTACAGCTGACACAAAAGCAAGCATTATGAACTGAAGAAATGACCTGAAAAACTAATCTGCTGTTCAGAAAGGTCAGGGATAATGTAATTGTATGCTGTGGATTATTCCTAATTACATGGTGAAGAAAGAGAGGCTAAGCAGAAGCTGTGCAGATAAGGATCTAGGTTTTATAACAGATCACAAGCTGAAACATGAGTCAATAAATCAGACCCATTGAAAAATGCAAGCAGTTGTAGTTGGATGAATTAAGTATTGTTATAGTCGAGTTGCTATCAACCAGTCAAGTTGCTATCAGTAATCTTTTCATTTAGTGAAAGTTCATTCCTTGTTAGAAAAGGACGTAGAACTTTAAAAATCCAAAGTTTGAATTCTCCCTTGTTTCTCTGAATGTATAGTGAATAAAGTGATGATGACATTTATCTGTTATAAAAAATAGAAGGATTTCAAAGTTGATCTTTGAGAAAACACCCTTAAAGAGAATCAAAACTTCAGAGTACTGATAAAAGTGCCTAATTTTTTTAAATGAATTTATTTGGATGAGTAACATGTGCTGAAGTATGTGTTTCAAAGCAAGTGCCTTTGTTTCCTCTAACTATTAAGGAGAGACTCAGCCCCTTTCTTTCACATGGGAAAGAGATTATTACCAGCAGACTTTAGAAGCAGGGAGACAGAGAACATGGGAAAATCCGCAAAACGTTTAAACTTGGAGAATCTGTACCTGGCTGTTGAGGCAGTTACTGTTTTGCACGTGTAGATGTGGTGTTTGTGGGGACAGCTGACCAGCTCAGCTTTGTGTGTGAATGGGCATCTTCAGCTGTTACTTCACCAAGAGCATATACTGGCTTCTGCCACAGGACGGGCCTCTGCAAGCCTAGGACTCTGCAGACGATTAATTAAAATTAGGTTTTGCTACAAAGACCATGGCAATTAAAAAAAAAATGCAGAGAATAGTGAAAAGAGCTCTGGGAGTGGAAGAAAACATGACACTGAAATAACTGCATATGGATATGGTAAGCTAAGCAGAAGCTGCAGCACAGTATTGGATGTGGAGTTTGCACGTGGAATATTTCAGTGTCTGAGGGAGGCCTGCCTGTCCTCCATCACAGGATGACACTAGTGACTGTTCCATTTGTTTCCAGACCCATACAGCTCTAAATGGGGAACTCTTCTTCCCTGTGCTTGCAATTAGTTCTTGAGAAATTTGCTCAGCCCACATGGCTCCACCTCATTAATTTATCTCCTGAATTATCTGAAGGAAAACTGTTCTTTAATTGTAGCCACAACTCCTGTTGTCATAGCATGTTGGGAGAGAAAAGCTTGTTAAATAAACTCCAGTGAATAAACGTTCCCAGCAGTCTGGAAGGCTAAAAGGAGGTTAAAAGAGAAGACAATGAGATACCTGTTAATTCTGGATATGACAAAACTCTTTCAGAAGTGAACGCTTCAGAGCAGAATAAAGGAGCTTCAGATGATACATCCCTAGTGTCTTGTAAAACAGAAGTGATCTGCTGTCAGTGAGGCTCTTGTGTTCCTTGTCACGTCCCTCCTGACTGTATGGCTCCTGAAATTGCCATGGGCCTATTAGATGCTTTCCCCAGGAGCTGACTTCATGTCCTGTCCTTGGAAACCTCAGGCGAGTGAGGTATGATGCAGCCTGTGACATTCCTCATGCAATGATGTGCTTGTGAAATTATTACCTCTAGCTGAAATGATCAGCTGCTATAACTGTCTAAAAAAAAGTTATATGCTGAGTATTATAGACCTGAGAATAAATTTTTAAGAAACTGTAAAAGCAGGGAGAAATGATGGGATGAACTCCTCCCTGATGCCATCTCACAAAAACTTTACCTGTTAGGAAGGGATAAACCATGTTATAGTAAGCTGAACTGCTCTCCCTCTATATAAACATGCCAGTGGTGCTTACCTACAGGTGGGTACTGTGGCAGTGCAGACTAACCAAATGGTTCCTGTTGCACTGCTGAGTGCATGGGGCGGTGTGTTGTGTGACGTTGCATCTGAACTTACTCTGTTGTGGTACCATGGGGGGGGGGGGCGTGTGCCATGTTTTTGTGTGTATGGTG
The DNA here is from genome assembly GCA_013400615.1 of Syrrhaptes paradoxus. Lineage (NCBI taxonomy): Eukaryota > Metazoa > Chordata > Aves > Pterocliformes > Pteroclidae > Syrrhaptes > Syrrhaptes paradoxus. Next base: position 14,190 of record VZTO01012512.1, read on the forward strand.
GTTTTTTTTTTTTTTTTTTTTTTTTTTTTTTTTTTNTTAAGGAAGTTGTGCTTTAAAATATTTTGGAAAACCTGGAAAGAAAAATTGTCATGATCTTGCTGCTTGTCTAGTTTCATGATTGAACTAAGGGCTGGCTATGAAAATATGTCATGAAGAAGTAATTCTGTTCTCAAGTTTCTGCTTGGGTTTTTAGGAAGAAGTTGGTAGTGCTAAATGTGTCCTTGAATCCTTCAGATAAAAATATATATATATAAAAATTGTCGTGCCTGGGCAGACATACGGGATTAGGAAAATAATGCCCTCCATATGAAAGTGTGTGCGTAAGAAATGTCCAGCTGTTGTGCAACCAAAACTTTCATGGACTGAACTACAGGGCCAAAGTCTTAGCTGTGTTTACAGAAATGGAAACGCGATCAGAACTGAGAAGTTATTAGAAAGGTGTGAGTGATTTCAGACAAGATGTTTCTTTTAAAATTCTTCCAGATGTGGCAATAAATGTTGTTAAATACAGACATTGTGTACGTCTGGGTATGTAGAACACATCCGAACGCTTCTCTGAAGCCGTTGATTGTATATTGCTTTGCATTACAGATCTTGTATCAAGATTGCCTCTGGGCACCAGCAGCAATTCAAGATGAAAGGAAAAAAACAGCAGTTGCAGACTGCTTAGTTGCAGTGCTGCTTGCAGACCACGGAGGAATTATCTATCTTGTTTACTAATCCAAGAGAAGAAGGAATATTCAAGGAAAAGCAGCTATGCCAATACTGTATATGGCCTCTGCTCAGGGCAGTAAATAAAACCTGTGGGTTTTTGTGTCCCTTTGTGTGGATGGCTTTGCCAAGGAGAGGTGTTAAGAGAGCCTAGGACTAACTCCTCCTTTCTTGCAGGATAGTATGGTTATTGTAAATAACCCTGCCTGAGTTAAAGAAGCCAACACACAATATCTTTGGGGAGCACTGTGCGGGCCCATCCCTGTAAGATCTGTGCTGTTCTTCACGAGGCAGCTTGGTACCAACATCCTCAACAGCCTTTTCCACTAGCTTCACTCAAGAAATCTAAGAACTTCTATTTGTAGCTTCTTCTGTTGAGGAAGTCTCTGTATGTGCTCCTTCAGGTGCTATGAATTATAAATAAGGCAAAGAATTACAGATTTTGGCATTAATCCTGTCTGAGCAGGAGTGCTGCTCCTGAGAGAAGGCAGAAGCTGTGATGTGTAAAGCCTCATAGGAGACAAGAACTCAGTCCCCACAGGGAGTTGGAAAGCCTTGGCTGCTAAAGGAGTCGTCCAGCTCTAGACCTGATATGAAAAGTCACCAGCAGAGCTGTCAGTCTGTGCTTCCAAACAAGCAACGGAGCTCTTTTGTCTAGGAGGGTGGTGATCCCTGAAGAGCGCTGGCCTGTGCTCCCTCTTCTCTACTTTGTGGGAGGAGACAGTCTCCTGCTTTCCCCAGGACTTGGGCAGAACAAAAGCGAAGGCGTTGTTTTTGCAGAGGAGTTCAGGACCTTGCCAGGACTCCTGCTGCAGGTGTTGTGGGCACAAGGTCATCTGCTGCCCATCAGGCTTTTGAACTCATACCTGTGCTGTTCTGAAGACCTGTATCTCTGGCAATGCACCAGGACTTTTGCACCTGTAAAATGAGAATAAGTAGAAGCACTTGTTCTTCTGTAATTGGTACAAACGCCCTGAGACAGCACACTGCAACCTCCCCTCAGGATATTCCAGTTTCCTGGAACATCTGAACCTTGCTCCTTCTGATCCTTGCCAGTCCCTGTGCAGCCGCTGTTGGGAAATGCTGCTGTGAACATGCAGGTGAGGTGGCAGACTGCAAGCTGTGGTACAGGGCATCTCCTGGGATCTAACAATGTCCAGGCTTAAAGTTTCTTTCTTGACCCGTCTGTCCTCTAGGCTGTGGTCTCTAATAATTATGTGATGGAGAGGTATGTTATAGAAACCTACCCTGAGTTCAGAAGAAGGACCCCAGCAAAGGAAGTAAAAGGCTGTGGGCTTTTGGGGTTAAGCCAGAGTATTTGGCCTGTTAGCATTTGCTAGGATGTGGGAATAAGCTGCTGTAGGGAAACCAGCTTCATGTGCCATTTGCCATTCTAGGCAGGTAAAGAGTTTGCCACGTGAAATGACTGTGCTAGTTAGGGAGGAGGAGATTTAGGAATTAATTTGCGTCTCTGAATTATTACAGCTTGACACCAAACTTTGTAAAATCCTGTGATTTCCTTAGTTCTGTTATTGCACTGGAGTTCAGTCTAAGACTAGTCATGGGAGGGGGCTGGAGGAAAAGAGAAAATGGTGCTTGGGGCACACGGATCCGTGGGGCGGCCGCGCTGGGTTTGAAGACGCCCTTCCCTGAACACCCTCTGCCGCGTAGGGAGCCGTGAGAAGCACTGGGCTGGCTTCTGCAGGGACACTGCTTGCAGGCCAGCCATGGGTGGGCTCTGGTGTGTAGACTGGAGGAGCTCAGAAAAACACAGGTCAGGGGTGCAGCCAGGTCTTTGGTGGGTGAAAGAAGATTTTGATTCCACCAGAATCTTCAGAATTTTTCCACAGAAAGTTCAGTGCTGTCTCCTGAGATGAGATGAACTTGTTGTTTAGATGCATATGAGATCTGTCATGCTTTTTGTCAGTAGTACTACCTACGTTTGATTCTTCACTGTGCTGTTTGCAGTTCATCTGTATTGTTTGCTGTGAAAACTCGGATTACAAGTCTGCTCTTGGTTCCCAAATTTGCATTTGCAACCACACTTATACAAGGTTGCTGACTGCTGTTTTGCCAATTGACAAGGATAGCACAGTGGACACAGGCACCAAAAAAAACCCCAAACTTATTTTTACTTATGTCCAAAGTGACAAAGTAATAAGGAAAATTGTACAGAAAAAAATAAAGCAAGATGAGGTAAAGCAGCAAGACAACAAGCAAAATACTACAGCAAGCACAAAAATAAGGTAATGCACCTAATCATTACTACATAGAGTTAGCGACAGTGATTAAGAAAGATACCTCACCAGTTGCCCTATATTGGCATCATCCAGATCCGCAGACGCTGGGGAGCGCGTTTACAGCGAAGGATTTGGAGCTCATCCCGGCAATTGGGAAATCTCTATGCAGTGCGTCCACTGTATAGAGGAGGCTTCCAAATTTCCCTGCAAACGGTCCCCGCTTTTATACAGTTAAATAAACAATTTTATATCTTAAGCTGCGAAAAACATCTGGTGTAGTTTTTTTTCTTTCTTGTTAACTTTTTCCCGCGCTTGGCCAGAGCCTGAGAAAAGGTTAAGAAGAAGTAAAGGTGTCTGGTTATCTTTGATTATGTGTCTTTAAACAACGCCCGTCACTGCCCTGCTGTCATGTAGAGGTCTGTTTGAAGATTTGAGATAGGTTTATCTCTCTTTGGCAAGTGGGGCTACTGTTACACAACTTATTACTTTACAGTAAGTGTTACAGCAATTCTCTATAAGTGTTACAACGAAAGCTTTTAGAAATTGGCAGATATTCATAAGGTTATACATTGCATATGTGATCAATATGATACATATTAGGTATATTGTTAGGTTATGAGGTTCACCTAGATACCAACTTTGGTTCAGGGCCTCACTGCTCAGACCCTAGTATTTCAGCTGCTTCCTTTTACCTCTGCCCGAGAATGCTGCGTACCTGGATGACAGCTGCAGCTTCGTGTCTGAGCTCTTGTCTGGCATATAGACAGTGTTTTGAGTGACGTGTTCCATCAAACTGATTGCTCAAAAGGACATTTCTGAATGAAATCCCCGCCTCCTAGCCTCTGCTGGATCTGAAAGGGCTGGTGACTATTAGCATATTGTAGCACAGTGGTGTATTAAATACAGTCAAGAATGGGAACACTCCTCGTTTTCTGGGATCGGGAGGCGTGGTAGGAAGGAAGGGAGGAGACAAATTCAGAAAGCTTAAGTGTGACGGGAAGAGTTAAGAAGAACAATATAGAGTCATTTCAACACACAGGTTCATAGCAGTGTTCTCAGTGATAAGGGCAGTTTGGAGGTTTGAAATGATAGGTGTATTTCTCATATCCCTGGTTTTGTTTCTTCTGGGTGCGGAGTTCCTGAAAATGCAATGGAAAAGCCGTGGACTTCCTCCTGGACCAATCCCATTCCCCATCATTGGAAGCATCTGGTGGATAAATTTTAGAGCTGATTATGAGAACCTGAAAAAGGTACGTGTTTGTAGATGTGAACTAAAGAGCTATTGAAGCAAAAACTGTAGAAACTGCTGATGGCTGTTGATAGGCTAATGTGGTAGCAGGGAGAACTTAATCCTGAGGGAAGGTGAATCATGGAAGTTAAATGAAGTGCCCAAACAAGTTAAGTAAAATCTGCAGGCTGTCTAATTCATGTGAAAGCTAGTATCTGTTTAGGTTAAACAGAACAGAGACAGCAATTTTGCCTCAAAAAAAAGACTTCAGTTTTTAAGTGGGGCTTTTTGCGTTGAAAGAAAAAAGTGTTTCTCAGATTTCCCACCACAAGTGCATACATAAGGTGCCTTGAATTCAGAAGATGTGAAAAGCACACTAATACGTCTTCTGCTCTCGTGAGATGGAAACAAGGTTGTACCTTATAAGCAGCCAAAACCTTAGATCCATCGTTTTTCTCAAGTCCAGTCTGGGAATTGCTGCTTGCAGATGAGATAGGGATATAAATGATGGTGCAAGGAAGGAACTGATGGGAAGAATTCGGTCCGTGTTAAGCATGTTAATACTGGTTCTTTTAGTGCTCAACATGCTCCACTGAGCCAAAACTTCATGAAAGAATCCAATGTGTTTATATATTTTTCAAATTTACCTTTCCTTAGGGCTCAGTGCAACCTGAATGTCAGGGAGTACCTGGCTGCAGCTGGAGAATGTTGGCTTTAGGAGAAGGGAAATTAAAAGACCTTGATCCTAAACTTCTGTGTTCAGTTTTGGGCCCCTCACCTACAAGAAGGACATTGAGGTGCTGGAGCAGGTCCAGAGAAAAGCAATGAAGCTGGGGAAGGGTCTGGAGCACAGGTCTTAAGAAGAGTGGCTGAGGGAGCTGGGGTTGTTTAGTCTAGAGAAGAGGAGGTTGAGAGGAGACCCTATCGCTCTCTACAACTACCTGAAGGGAGGGTGGAGTGAGGTGGGTGTTGGGCTCTTCTCTGAAGTAAGAAGTGATAGGACAAGAGGAAATGGCCTCAAGTTGTGCCGGGGGAGGTTTAGGCTGGTAATTAGAAAAAATTTCTTCACTGAAAGAGTGATCAGGCATTGGAACAGGCTGCCCAGGGAAGTGGTGGAGTCACCATCCCTGGAAGGGTTCAAGAAATGTGTCAATGAGGTGCTGAGGGACAAGGGTTAGTGGGTTGGGTGGTGTTGGCTTGACGGTTGGCCTTGATGATCCTTGAGGTCTTTTCCAACCTTAATGATTCTGTGATGGGTATATGTTCATCACTGTGGAAACACAGAGCTGTACAGTTTCTTTGCCAAGAGTCAGGGACTTTGTCCTTGCTGAATACCCACAGGCTTGCGTGAGAGCGGTCCCCATCCCTGCCTAAGCAGAGGTGGTATCTGTGCTCAGATGCCTCAGCTGACAGTACTTCTGTAGAAGAGGGGAAGAGGTCCTGCCATTAAAACTTGAAATTGGAAAGTACTAGAACGAGAGTTACACCTGGAATATGTAATTTCAATAAGCTCTAGTTGTTGGCTGAGGAAATGAAATATGAAGCTGAAAAATGTAATCAAGAATGGGCAGGTAAAATTTCATGTGAAACCTAATTCAGATCTGTAAACAGTCTGTCAGGGACTTTTTCCTATTTGTTAATATTGTTAATATCACAAAGGCAACCCAGGCCAAATTCTAGGCCAAGTCTATTCTTTTATCATTCACGTTGCTGTGAATAGTGGGTTCCCAGGGAGAGCCCAGAACCTTACTGTGGTAAACACTTCCACCATGAAACAAAACCACTGTCCCTTTGCATTTCCTGAACCCCTGAGTAACGTCATGCTGGAAGAGAGCAGCCCATCATGTGTGTATTTTGGCTGATGTTTCTCCCATGGGTATTTTTTTTGGCATTGCTGGCAACCTACAGCTGGCTAAAAGCTATGGCAACGTCTGTACCATATGGCTGGGTCACAAACCTGTGGTGATTCTGTGTGGATTCCGAGCCATGAAGGACGGTTTCACCACCAACTCAGACGATACTTGTGGGCGACTACAGACCTATGTCTTCGATAAAATGTCACATGGAAAGGGTAAGATGTTCATATCTGTGGAGGGACTTCATCCTTGACTTTCTTTGTTTCCCCTCCTGTTTTCCTTACCATCAAGCCCTTAGTTCCCGGTTCACCCATTCTGTCTGCTCACTGTGAATGATGCAATTCTGCAGCGTTACTAAGGTGTCTCCAAAGTCCCACTGTCACACAGGTATTTCAGAATCTCATCAGAGCAGCAATATTTGTACCTAGCTAGGTCTTGTTTGTCCATTCTTAGTGTTGTGTACATGTGTGTCCTGATTTGAAATAATCCGGTGCTTGCAGCCCCCTCTGCAAGCTGAGGCTGAAGGAATTCTTTATGCTTTCGGTTGTTTGTTTACAGCAAAGGCTGCTGTAAGGAAAGCATGTACAGAACTGGTGAACAACATCTAGGTTTTTGGGAAGTCCAAAGTCACAGGAAGGTCACTGGAGCTTTAAATGTATTATCCAGACTGTAGGTGCAGCATAGCCTTGTTCAGAGCTTCTTCTTGTGCTATTTTTTATATCAGGTGGAGAATAACGAGGGTGCTGGGTGTAATGCAGGAATGATGGAACTTGTTTCCACCAGCTTCTTATGCAGAGGATATAGAGCAGACGCCTTTATTCTCAGTCGGGCTTTGTTGCATGTGGACTGCAATCTGGAAGCTTTAATTTATAATACTAACTGATGTAAGAAGAGAAAAACATCTTTAAGAAATAGAGATGGTGAAGTCTGGAGCCATTTCAGTCTATTTGGAAGGGTCTCTTTTGCCACCTGTCACCTGGGTGATGTAGAATAAAACAGGGACACAGTAGCTGGGCTGTGACAAACTGTCCTAGAACTAGCAGTTTGTAGCAGGGATGGCTTTAACAAACAGCTGCAGCACAGCTGTGAGTTGGCAACTCTCTGCAACACAGGTACCTGCCTGTTGCTCTGGCTCCTCTTCTGCTAGCCCAGGCTCCCAGGACGACAGAAGGAACAGGGGGGAGTTATTGCAGACTGTGGTCATGCAGCTGTCTCAGGGGGTAAGCTGGCTTTCCCAGGGGCAGCATGGGCTGGACTGGTGGAGGGAAGTGGTTCCCACCGTGTGGATTAAATGGTTTATGCTGGGCTGTCTGCTAGAACATGGGCTGACAGCACAGGGGCCTGGGATTCCGTCCTGTCCCACAGTGAGGCCTCTGGTTGTAGGAGGCTGTTTGTAGAGTGGCTACAGCCTGCTCTTCCTACTCTGGTTTTTGCTAGGTGGTTCTGGCCCTAGCTTCATTGTCTTTCCAGGAGGGACCTGAACCAGAACAAGAGCTTGATATCTGGTGCAACAAGCAGAACCCCCTAAAAGCCAGAGACTGTGTAGCACAGACAACATGTGCTCAGAACCAGTTATCAACTCTAGCCATTAAAGTTTTTCTTTTTGAAGCACTACCAACAGGGCGATGCAATGATCTCCAGAAGGTTTGTATAAGGTTAAGAAGCACAAGCATAGGAAGTGCTCAGACCTCCCCAGTGAGCTCTGCAGAAATCTCTGTTGGCTATGACTAGTTTGGTGAGAGATTCCAGGTGGTAGAAACCTGAACTTACTGCTTGTTGAGGAAAGCTGTCTTTGCTGCTCCTTCAGAGTTGTTGTGTGGCAGTATCTGCAAGAACACAAAGCCCGTATGGGGATGTTGGCAAACATAGCTTACAAGTAAGTATTAATTGTATTAGAAGATTGTACAAGATAATAAATGAGATCTTGTAAGAGATTGCCGGAGCTGGTCTGTATATTCTGTGTGATAAGGGTTTAGATTCATTTCTGCTCGAAGCATGGGCAAATAGGAGGTGAGACCAACCCATGCTGTCTTTGCAGCAAGCAGGCTTCTGGGTGGAGTTGGAAGTAATGACCGCTGTTCTTGGATGCTTCAGAAAGCCTAGGGCTAGTTTTGGAAGGCAGGTGTGTGAGTCCTGAGATTTTTGCAGGGGTGGGAATATATTAACCAGGGTGTTTTCTCTGTCTCTAACAAAATACAATTAAAAGAACACTGCCCTGATGTGGCTCTCCTCTTTGTGAGTGGCAGCATGATGAGGAGATGACTCTTAACGTGTCTGTCAGTTACTATCATATGAACATTAACGTGACATAAAATTGATTCTTGTTGGCTGAAGGTATCCTGGTCTCAAGTGGCCTCATCTGGAAACGTCAGAGACATTTTGGAATTGTAACTCTCCGAAAACTGGGAATGGGGAATAAAGGAATGGAGCGTGGGATACAAGCCGAGGCCCGTTATCTGATCGAGTTCTTCAGGGACCAAGATGGTATGCCATTGAGAAGGTGCTTGGGAACTGCATTTGGGCTTTTGATATAATACGTAGCCTGCATGACTCGAAGGGTAAAGACTAACTGTGTTTGCTGCGGAAAAGAATGGGTTTGGAGCACAGCTCAGATTTAGAGTGCAATCAAGACCATCTGTACAGTCAGACTTCAGCAATGTGTATTTTGGTATCAACACCAAGATCAAGATTAAAAAAAAAAGGGCAAATAAAAAAACCCCCAAGGCTGGGAGTTTAAAGACTTGAGGCCTTCCTGTCCTCATTTTTAACAAAGTTCATCTTTTGTTACGTTCGCCAGTGAATTTTGGGTGTTTCAGTGTAACAGTCTAAATAGCGTAGAGGACATCTATTATAAAATGTCATTGTGATTGTGCTTCCAAAATAGCAAAGGGGATAAAGAAAGTGCTTTGGAGATGAATGCTTATCTCTGTCTGCAGGAAGAGCTGTTGACCCTTCTTTCCCCATCGTTCACGCTATCTCTAACGTGATCTGTGCTGTGGTGTTTGGACATCGTTTCTCCCGAGAGGATGAAACCTTCCACCAGCTGATTGAAGCATATGACTCTCTGGTGGCTTTTGGGAACAGCCGCCTTTACTATGTAAGAAATGTATTCAATATGCAAATTAAATTAATATTGAACACATTATTGCCTGATTATGCAATACAATTACATTATTATATATTATTTTAGTTATTACATTATTTAATACACATTAAATGCTGATAAGAATTCTGTGAATATGAACTGGACCTGCAGTGGTTTGGGTTTGACATCGTTCAACTATTAATAATCTTTATTAGAATTTATCAGCAAAGGCGATGTACTTGGGATGCTGAACTTTTCTGTAATGGAAACACCAGTATCATTAAGGTGAAAAGGTGATGCTCTTTTATCACAATAAAAGAGAATGATTTTTTTGTTTCCTGTATGCTAAGGTAATGTATATATTACCATTTATTAATAGTAAATTTATTAATATTAATACATGTCAAATCTATATGCAAAAGTAGATTCATTTGTTGGTGAATTAACAGGGCAAATACAAGCAGAGTTATGCAGTAAGGACAGAAAATAATCCAGGGTAGAAACTGTGTTGTCTTTGATCTGGGGTTTTAATGTGTGTTCATGTACTCAGCATGTACCCAGCGTTTCTCTTTGATGCTACAGTATTTTTCCTAGAGCAATTAATTCAGCAATTTAGCACCAAAACTGTCCATGCTGTAGCTCTATAATAGCTGTACTTATGTCATTAACTTCTGTGTTGAATGCTTGCTCCACAGCTATGTGAAATTTTCCCATGGGTTGTAGCTCATGTCCCAGGACCTGCACGAAAGGCATTACTTTCCTGTGATGTTGTTCGTTCTTTCATAAGGCAGGAAGTCAAAAGCCACAGGGAAAGAGGCACAATAAACGAACCAGAAGATTTCATTGACTTTTACCTGGATCAGATAGAGAAAGTGAGTAATTTATACTGTATGTGTCACAGATCCTGTCGTAATGGATTCCCTGCACCTTTCCTACCATTATCTGCACCTAACGACATTACTGCAGAGCTCTACAGATAGAGTTTAAAAACTCTGTTGTCCAATTCAAATATGAACTTTCAATAGTTAGTTTAATAACTTGCTTTAGAAATATAAAGTAATGACATTTGTTGTTGTAGAGTGGAGTCCCTAGTGCAGGCTGGGCAGCGGGTCTAGGGGGGACTTTGAAAGGCTGCAGGTATTTAGATGGCTGTCTAATTCTGGTTCTTTGTGTCTTATTAATATTTGCATTTATTATCTTTGTGCCTTGTACTGAGCTTTTGTGTAGTAGTACTGGATGATTATAACAGTCTTAAAATGATGGCAGTCTGTGCCCTGACAGAAAGCATAAATCTTCTAAAATGATAATAGCATATGTGTAATAGCTGAAATCAGCAAATGTGCAGAGAGTGGCAAGGGTATAATAAAAATACTTTGCAATGTGTTTTTCTGATGTGGGAGTGAGCAACAAGTCACTCTAGAAGGCAGTACCGCAGGAGCTCAGACGCCTGACACTTTTAACAGCACCTGTAATTTAACACTATCCATGTATTTGAGGGAAAATCTTTGCATAAATCTTGTTTTACTCAAGTGCCTGTGTTTCCTCTGTCTGCTAGAAATCTTGTTTGTTTAGGAATAGTGGTTGCTGTTTGCCTCAGTGCTAACAGGTGTGCCCCATTTTACCTTTCTTATTGACACCTGTAGACTAAAAATGTCTCCAATTCTACATTTGATGAAGAAAACCTGGTGCAGTCTGTTTTTGACCTTTTTCTGGCTGGCTCAGAGACCACTGCCACCACTCTGCGCTGGGCTCTGCTCTATATGCTGGCTTATCCTGACATCCAAGGTGAGTTGCAGACATGAACATGGGTATGTTTCAAGTAGAACAATTGTCTGTTACACTTTTTTTTGTTGTTAAGATCAAGTTTTTTTGAAGATCAAGCTTGCTTCTTTTCCTTTTTAAGATCACATTTTTGAGCTTTGCTTTTGAGAAGCCAGTGATGTAGAAAACTTTTAGACAGAGATTTTAAAATAATTTCAGGGATATTCAGCTTCTGATAGTGTATTTTGTCTTATTGATTTTTGCCAGACTGTTTCAGTACTGTAAGCGTATAATGGAAGATGCCGTCTGGCTGAAAACACTCCAGATGAAATATGAGCTTTGGTTAGGGAAAAGTGACACTTTTCTGGTGTCCAGAATGTGTAACAAGAATCTATTATTTGTACTCTTTAACTGAGACACCAGTTGTGTTTCTGTATAATATTTATTGTCACACATGGTAATGTTAAACAGAGAAGGAAGGTGATAATGGGAAGATAAAAAGATGTCTGGAAAATTCTAGACAAGGACATAATTCCATGCTAGTTTCAAACCTTTTGAATTATTTGATACAGTGCTTTCAGAGGTGATGAATTGCTAAGCCAAGTGTATAGATAACAGCCAAAAGAGGTTAACAGTTGGTGATGGGTTGGTAATATTTTCCTGTTCCAGTTCTCAGCGTTACGTATTTGTGATCAGCTTGATACGATGGCTCCCTTGCAACATGCTGATTAGCGTGCTCTGAGTCTGTATTTAGCTCAGATAGAAATAATAGCTTAAGCAGCTGAACTGATCTCTTAATAAGAAGTTCTTGTTTTATTTACAGTTCACCCCACTTCCTTTCACTATGAAGCTCAATAAATCTGTTGGGCTTGTGGAAGGATGATCTGAACATAGAACCTATAAACTAGAAAATATGTAGTAAAATAATAACTAGATTGTTCTATAAATATATTTACATTTTAAGATACGGTAAGTATAAATTATTTACATGTTGTATTTTTTTTCTATCACTACTATAATTCAATAAGGAAATGAAAGCTCTGTTTCGTGGAAAACAGTGTTCTTGTATCTATAATGACTTTTTTTGTTGTTGTTGGTAGAAAAAGTCCAGGAAGAGCTAGATGCTGTTCTGAGTCCATCCCACCTAATCTGCTATGAGGATCGGAAGAAACTGCCTTATACAAATGCTGTGGTTCATGAGATCATGCGCTTTGGTAGCATTATTTTAATCTCACTTCCTAGGCAAGCAGTGAAGGATACAACTCTTTTGGGGTATCAGATTCCAAAGGTACAGCTATTCTTTCTGTTCCAATGAGATCTTTGGCCATGAATTAAGTTCCCTGCAGTCTTGTTTGCTATCAGCCCCTTTTCTCTCCAGTTCAGGACGGATGGGTGTAGGTGACAGCACTGGCAGACAGCACTTTTCCCCTCCCACGCCCTCTGGCCTGTGCCTTTTTCTCACAGATAGTGGGTGAAAATGCTTGCCAAAAGCAGTTTCACACCAGTTAAACCAGTGTTGTGTGGGAGTGCTGCAGAGCCTTGCTTTCCAAGAGCCTGGGATTTTCAAATACGTTATAAGAGTTTGAGTTCTTACACTTCCAAAATGCCTCAAAGATGACTTCTCAGGAATGTGCAGTGGTGTCGGGAGGTGCAGCAGACTGTTCATGGTAGGATATTGTCTGCCATGTGGACAAATGGGAGATGGGATGTTTTCTTCACTGCTGATGTCTGAGGCAATACTGAGTGTCCACTCAACTTAATTCACTTGTGACTTAGTTTTCTTCTTATTACCTCTCTGGCATCGTATTTGAAATATAACAGAGATGTTTCCCTACAGCTTCTGAATTGCCACCTAACCTCAAATAAAAAGCTTCTGCCAGCTTCTCCGACTTGTCCAGCCTTTCCAAACTTAACCTCAGTGCCAAACCGCCCTCCAAAAGGCACGCATGGAGGCATCATCCTGCACACGCCGGCTCAATGGTGTTTGTCGTGCACACCTTTCCCACCTTCACCTTGAGAAAGATAATTCGAAATATACTATTTCATTTCCAGGGTGCTTTGTTCTTAATTTGTCAAAACCTTTCAAAGCCTGTCAGAAGTGGGAAAATAATTTTCCTAAATTTAGGATAAGGTGCTAAAGAACCATAGACCACTCATTCTGTTGCGATTGCTAACAGAATGGGGAAAAAAAGACATGAAGGGATACAGCAGGGAAATTCTTGAACCTGAAATGCTGAAGTTTCTTTTCTTATTTGCTTTTTGAAGAAAAAAGACACTCAGAACAATTTGAGATTAACATTTTTTTCCCTAATAAAATAATCTTTAATTTCTGCTACCTTTCCATGTGACCAGCAGTGTGCTAAATTATAGTTGGGGTCTGTTTGTGTCCTTTTCTTCTTGATGTGTGAGAGACAGAACTGAGCCAACAGCGTCTTCCTTTCAGGGCACTCTCATTGCATCAAACTTAGACTCAGTTCTTTTTGACCCTGAATATTGGGAGACTCCTCATCAGTTCAACCCTGGTCATTTCTTGGACAAAGATGGAAATTTTGTGACCCGAGAGGCCTTCTTGCCCTTCTCAGCAGGTGGGTGCACTGATAGCTGAGCCTGTTTGTGTGGGTTAGGCTGTGCGTGTGAAGCTGTGTTATTTTCATTGCAGAGAAGGCCAAAAGGAGTGTAATTCCAAACTGTAGGAGCACGTGGTTTTCCTGACTCATAAAAACATTAGATTGCAAAAATAAGATTTTTGGTAATTGTATAAACCCTTGATTTTAGATTTTTGTAAAAAAATCGGAGAAGGTAAAAGGACTAAGACTGTAGAATTGACAATAATTTGGGGATTCGAGTCCTTACACTGTTGTCCTCCATCATCCTCTTCATTGCCAGGTAACGCTACTGTAGCGGCTGTTCTGTGGCAGGCTGCTCTGCTGGAGCTGATTTATTTTATATAAATAATTCAGCATTCATTGGTGCAGAAATTTGAAGCTGGATCAAATACATCCCAGATAAATAGATCTTTCCTGGGGAGTTTCTGGAGTCACTTTTTCACCCAGTGTGTGATTTTATAGAAGCTTAAACAAATAAAAGCTCTTGGGGATCATGCCAGAATGGAAGAGCACTCTGGTTGCCAGAGCACTCTGCTGAGCTGTGGAAGGGTCAGGCTCAGGTTCCTGGCCTGAACTGAGCAGAAGAGTTTGAACATTGGTTTCTCACATCCAGGTTGAATGGCCTAACCCCTGCATTTCAGGGTCTGTCACGCTCTTTCTCTGACGGGAAACTATATCCTGGACACAGTTAATTGATAAACTGGGAATGATTTTTTTCTTTAACAAGTTGTTTTCACTGAAAGCATTATGTAGGAAATGTCTAGTCAGATGCAGAATGTCCCCTGTATTGTGGATTTTCACTCTAATCTACTAGTGAAGAAAAGTCAGCCTGTACTAGGTGGAAGCTGTGAGGGAACCTAAAGATGCTTTCTTGTCATTCTCATTTGGAATAAAGAGATGTAAACTCTTGTTTCAGTTCACACAATGGGGGAGTCCTATAGATTAGGAAGTAAAGTATGAAACTACTAAGAAACACCTCTGGTATCTTTCTGTAATCTGGGCAGATTCTGCAAAGAAGGGTTGCAGACATCTCAGTTATTCGGTCAGTTCAATCTGAGAGAAAATGCCCAATTCAGCAAAGCCTTTTGTTCCTCGAGGAGGCTGAGTGATGCTCTTTTGAACAGCGGGAAGCGGGTACTGGTCGCAGCCCTCTGTGGGCACTGACTGCTCTTTCCCTTCTCCCTCTGCAGGCTACCGTGCATGTCCGGGAGAAGTGCTGGCGAAGATGGAGCTTTTCATCATCTTCTCCAGCCTGTTGCAGACATTCAAGTTCACGACACCAGAAGGAGTTAAGGAAGTGAACACAGACAGTATCTGTGAGAGCACGGTTAAACCCCATCCGTACAAGATCTGTGCCGTTCTTCGCTAGATTGCAGGGTATTACAGATTTGAGAAAGACACATGGCCACAGGTTTGCTAGTGTGCTGATCTTTTGTGCAGCTTTTACGTTTTTCTTTTCCATCTCAAATTCAGTGTGACTCTATCCTTGTGTTGTATGTCTAAGAAACTGTCTCAGAAAAAGACTCTGGTTTTCCTGTGGCTGGAAAATCTCTGTATGCTTTTTTTTTCCCTGCTGTATTACAAATGAAATAAACACAAAATTTTTATGGTGTCTAGTCTTACTAGAAACTCAACAGGAATCTTACTGGAAGGAGAAGAAACATTAAAGCCAAGTGTTGGGGGCCCTTCCCCTCATTGCCATGCATTTTAGATGTAAAGCGAGATATAGAAATGCTCATCCCAGAGATGGTGGCTCAGGGCATTGCCAGAGCCCCTAGGTACGGTTACGTGGGGGAACAGAGTTGTGGAGTGATGCCTCAACTCAGTGTTAGCCAGCTGGTTTGTCTATTTAGTTGAGAGCCATGTGGATGTGATAGCTTGAATCTGGAAGCAGCAGAGCTACAACAGCGCAACCCTTCGTTTGAGCGTGAGGCTGGCGACTCAGGCTGAAAGGGAAGGCAAACCCCTCATCTTCCCTGGTGAATTGCGGAGGGGAGCCCCGCTGCTGGGTGTAAATGGTAATGGACCAGTGGGCTGGCCTGAAAATACGGATTTTTTTTGCATATATTGTTGAGGTGCATTTGAGAGGCATTTCTTTGAAAGAGGGAGTCCTCTCGCACACTGGAGTTTGTAATGATCGTGGTGCACAGCAGTTTAGGTTGGCCACGTCTCTCTATTGATGCCTGAAAGCACGGTTAAGGGAACTGCTTGCAGTTTTGTGAAGCAAAGCTTGGCTTCTGCAAAGGAGGGATAGGGCAGGAGAAATTTATGTAGTGTTTCCTGAGAGCTGTGTGAGAATTAAACTTGCTGAGAGTTTCCTGTGAGCACAGGGGTGGTTGCACACCGCCTTCCAACAGCTGAGCTAAGGGAGGCTTTGCAGAGCTGCTGAGCTAGGAGTGCCTGTTAGTAAGGCATGGATGTCAAGGCAAAGAGCTGTGCGAGATGCAGCTGGCAGCAGCAGGAACAGTGCCCGAGCACGGCTAGCATGCCAGAAACCACTCACACACCGAGACTGGCGTCATTACCCAGCAAGATCTAAAAATCAAGGTCAGAGTAAGGGCTGCTAGTGGATGTAGCAGATGCTTTGTTGCTCTACCAGTTTCCTTCCTTGAGGGAAAAGACTTTACAATTGTGATTGCCATTATACTTCAAGGACTAGTTGGTCGCCTTGTTTATCCACCCTATTAGAGTTTTCTTTCTTTAATGTAATTTATTCAGTTTTGTGAAGGAGCTCAGTATCCTAAGGTTCAGTACTCTTCTCAGCCTTCTGGGTAGGGGCTCAAGTGGCTGCTTTTCTCGTGACTCCCATAGATTTGAAGCTGGCACTTGCTGCTGCTGCTGCAGCTGGTCAGAGCTTGGCAGAAGAGATGTGTAAGCTTAATGAGTCAAGCCAATCAAGCTGATGAGGCTCTCCTGCTCTCTAATCTGTCTCTAGCTCTGTGATGCTGCGTTATGTTGTGCTGACATAGATTCTGTTGGGAGTGGGGGGTGTGTTGTGCAGTACTGCAAGAACAGGACTCAGTTTTTCTACTAATGTAGAGGTGATGTTGCAAAAATGGGTGTAATGAGGCAATTGGGTAGCTTGTGTCCACTGTCTTGACACCCAAGTCTTGGGGATCTCTGTGAATATAGGATGTATGAGAGACGGAATAAGAGGGAAGGTTTGGAAACAGGCACACAGGATCCGTATTGCTTTAAACCTTTTTTTCACTTTATAATCTCTTAAAAAAGTACCAATGGAGATAGATGTCCTTTTACAAATTTTTACAAAGGACTTGTGTCTCCATTGGGAATTTTTTTTAAGAGATGATAAGTGATAAGTTTTTATACGTTGCTCAATAGCATTTATGAATCTGCATTTCTTGATTATCTTTCACCACATGCTACAGGTCATCTTTGGACCCATTGGGGTCTGCTCTGGATTGCATTATTTCTGCTGTTGGTAGCTTGATATTAGAAGTTCATCTCCCAAATGGGAAGGTAAAAACTGTGGTAGGCAAAAGGAAATGTGGTAGATAAAGCAAGAAACTAGCTAGCACTGGAAGAGTTTTTGCTTGGAATTGATTTGGTTTAACTCTGTGTTTTAAAATAGACCTAGAAGTCTTGAGCTGTTTGACTTCTGCTCTGTAGTGTTAGTGGGACAAACTTCAGCAAGGAGTGTTTTGTGTTCATCTCTGATTGCCTGGCCCAACGTGCTTCATGTCCCAAGAGTTGGCAAGCAGTGAACATCATGTGAGATTGTTTTTTTCCCAAACTTGGTCCAGTTCTATCTGGTAAGATTTTACATTCCCTATTAAAGAACAAGATTAAGGAGACAAAAAAAAAAAAAAGGCATAAATGGCTGTACTGTCTGCAGTTCTTTTATCAGAAGCAGATATGCTGCAGGCTGACTCTGTTGTGTGAGTTGATAACAAACCCTGCTGCTGCTTCTGCCTTGTCCAGCCCGAGGAACTTCTTGACCAGTGAGCTCTGTTAGAGCCTTTCTGTCAACAGTCCAGCACCTCTGAAAGGCATAAACTGACAGATCTCTGGTAGTGTGATCCTGTCCACGGAAGGGATTTCATCAGTGCAACAATGTCAGCGTGGAGAGAAAGGTTTTTCACGTCTCAAACCAATACAGTTAGGTCAGCCAAATTTTAAGCACTGGCTTGTCCTGTGCAAATCAGTGTCCAAACATTTTGTCGTGCTAGGAATTGCCACATGTAAACGATCTTAACGTAAGTACAGTGTGAGAAGTACTGAATGGCTTTCCTAAGCATCCAATCTGAGTATTTAAAAAAGCCTCATAATTAACTTGAAGCTGGTCAACAAAGGGATTTAAATTTTCATGTGCAGTTGACTGACTCACCCTGGTGTTTCTGATAACACCATGTTCTTTAATAAACATTAGTTTGTGGTTTAAATGTTGCCTACATTGTTACAATATTACTGTGTTATGGGCACATCATCAGTGCTGATGAATGAAGTCCTGTAACACCAGTTGCATTTGCTCCGGAAAGCAGTGACTAGAATCTTGTCTTCATTACAACATTTTACCCTGATCAGCCCAGTCAGGAGCATGTGAGCTAGATTTCCCCACGCTGATGGTTGTGCAAAGACACAGTAAATCAGGACATGCTGTGGCTCGCCTTGTATCAACCAGGAGGAATTAAATCAAGCCCAGTCCCATGGTTTACGAACTGGGAGAGACTGAGCTGTGCCCCCATGTGCAGGGGAAGAATGCCCAGAGCAGTAAGTTGCTGATCAGAACGGTGCAAGGGGTGTTGGGCAGTTGCGTGGCTACACACAGAAATACAGTTGTTTATGGTCGTTTGTTCTGGAGTCACAGGAGAGTTTTCTTGGCATTCGGTTTTCAAGTAATTGCTTTAAAAGTAGTTGTTATATTACTGACACAATTGGTTGGAAGGAGTTTATGACATTTTATCTTCCTGGATGTTGTACATCTCTAGCAAAGTCAGACAACACGCAGCAGCCTGGCGTGTATGAACGTCCTTGCAGAGTGAGGCTGCCTCTCTTCTTACGGTTCTGCCCTTTGACCATGGCGTTCTCAGTCATTCCCGTGCTTGAGGCCTGTTCTGGATTTGCCAGACAGCAAATTTGTATAGAAGTATTTTTTTCTTACCTCTAAATTTGCTCTATCATATTGCAAAATCTTTTAGACATCTGGCGTTTCTTTAGGGTGCCGCGCATTGCTGGGGCTGTCAGATTGCTTCAGAGTTGTGAAGAATCAGTTTGATTCTGCAGGTCTGTAAGAAATCTGCTGCTTCTCTGCAAGATGCAATGCTCTCTTGGAAGTTCTTTGGGTAACCTGTCGTGTTCTCGTGTTTCAGCAAAGCAGCCAGGAGACATTAACAGTGACGCTTTTCATTCTGGTTGCAGGGAAACCCATGGATCCTTCTTTCCCTCTCGTTCATTCTGTCACAAATATAATTTGTGCTGTTGTGTTTGGACATCGCTTCTGCAGAGAGGACGAACCCTTCCGTGAACTGATCAGAGCCACAGAGCATCTCTTCAGATTTGGAGGCAGCTTTGTTCATTGTGTGAGTAAATGACCTGTTGTCTTTTCTGAATCAGGCAGAAAGTGAGAAATGCAGATTCAAGAGGTAGCTGTTAGGCAACAGTTTTGGAATGGGTGAGTGATGTCCCCTGCAGCTTCACCAGTCAGTGCAGTGTCTCCAGGTGTGATGGGAATGCTCTGTTCATTGTCCTGGGACTGAGTACTATGATCAGGTCGTTTGCTCCTAAATCTTTGCAGCAAGGCAGAGGCTGATGGGCTGCTCCTGGGTCATGTTTGTTACCTGGTTTCTCAACCCCCGTGCACAACAGATTCCTGCCTTGGGCATCATGATGGTTGGATATGAAATGTCAGGTCTAGAAGTATGATTCATGTTCCAGATTTAGAAAGTGTTTTACATGCAGTCAGTAGAGAGGAGAAAGATTCAAAGACCTAAGCGTTGTTTGAAATTAACCTACCTTGATGTCAGAGCAGAGTACTTTGAAGAATTCAGGTGCTGCAGAACACCTCAGTACCTCAAAACACAATTCCTTATGCTCTCCAATGGGCATCCATCTGAAGTTAGCACACATCTGTGACCATTTTCACTGTAGTTGTTTTTACCTCATTTTCTCACGTTTCCTTTGTTTGGTGTGTGCGGTAGTGCAGCCCTCTCTGGCTCTTGTTTCTGCTCTTCTTAGCAAGGCTGCAGCTCATGGTTCTCTCTGTGTTTGTTTCCTTCCAGAGCTCCCACACTGTGTCCCCAAGCAGTCAGTGGTGAGCTGATGTAAGAGGAGTGAAGAGGAGGAGGGAGAAGGTTGGTCTGACCGTGAGGAGGGATCTCTGCCATAAATCCAGGGCACTGGAGACTGTCTCCCTGCAAGCTGGGGGAGGTGTTGGCCCCCTGCAAGAATCAGGTTTTGTTTGCATGCTTCTGCTGCTCTGATTATCTTTAGCCATTGGTGTTCATCCCTGTCAGATGGTATCTGAAAAGATGCTCTTTCCTAGTATCGCTCCTCAGGGTTGGGTGGCCCAGCAGACAGCCCAGCAGCCACGTGCTTTGTGGGTGGAAGGTGGAGATTATTCCTGAAACTGAAGTTGGGCCATGGGACATAGGCAATGGGGTGCAGACAAGGTGCCACGAGGCTGGCAGGGCACAGGCCACAGTGAGTTTCAGTTCAAAAGCATAAGCAGAGGGGAAATGGATCATTTTTTCTGAGAGCTGAAAGGAAGGGTGGAGAGGAGAAAGGGCCAGCAGCTGTCCTGGGGAGAGGGAAAGGAGGAGGATTCCCTGGTGAGAAGGAGACCTTTCTGCTCTGCTGAGGTGTCAGCCAGCTCCAACCCCTGCCTCCCCAGGCATTCAGTTCTCACTCCCAGGAACTGCAGCAAATACCTGCATCTTGTCAGGCCCCTCTGCAGAGGCATAGGCTCCACCTCCATAAAGGAAAAGTAATCCACAGGCCCCAATGGAGTGGCTCAGTTGCATGAGAGCACCTGCAAAAGCTCCCAAAGACAGTTGTATCTCATCTTTACTGCTGCTGCAGGCAATACGGTGGGAATTAGCTGAGAGAAAGCCGGAGGAGGTGAAGAAATTTTGCTTTGTACTTAGTGATGAAGAGCTTGCAGCCCCACTTACCTGTGCAGAGGAATAGGGAGTGTGCGGAAACTTGGGTGTTATGCCATTATAACCATCAAACTTGTGTTAAATGTCTGCTTAGAGTCTTTTGTTTTTGTTTTATGTTCTCTAGGCACAAAATTAAAAGTTCCAGCCATTTCCCACAGAGTTCACAATTCAACCATGAGGAAAAAGAAAATATTAAAGGAATAGCAGAGAACATGAGAATCAAGCAATGAGGTGAGTGAAGGAGCAGTGCACGAGGCTGATGCACGTGGTGGCTGCCGATGAGCCTGAACTTTTCAGTAATCCCACTGGCCTTGCGTGTTTAGCCAACCCTCAGGAATTATTTTTTTTTAATTTCTCTGTTCTTGCAAAAGGCTTTTTATGAAACCAGTACTGTGGGCAGGGATTTTTCTTACAGCAACTGTCATGGTACAAGGAGGCATATAATCGACCCACATTTCTTATCCCTTGAAGAGATAACAATTGTCAGATTCGTAGCTGCAATATAATGGGATGATGTCAGGTATGCTTAAAAATAAGGGACTTTGTTCTCTGGTGTGAGAAAGTGAAGTGAGAAAGAGAGAAGGACTGAGAAGCAGAGAAGCTTCAGCATTTTTTCTCTTTTGCGGGAGTTACCAGCCAAGCAAGATAAAGTGGATCTATCCTCCATCTACGCAGCAGCTTTTCAGAGGCAGCGTAGCCTTGTAAATCAGGAGCGCAATGTTAACAGCAAGTGTGGTGCTGGTGTTTTTTGTGGTGTCTCTGCTGTTTATGCAGTTTCTGAAACTGCAATGGATGCGAAGACGATTTCCTCCTGGACCAACTCCATACCCCATCGTTGGAAATCTGCTGCAGATGAACTTCAGAATTGATCATGAGATCCTTAACAAAGTATGTATTTTCAGGCAACTAACTGATGGACTCATAAGCTGATTGAAAAGTAAATGGGGTTGTTTAACTTAATCTTCTTTTGAATGTTATGGAGAGATTTATTCTAAATTGTATAAATGTGAAAATAGTTGGGGATCATTAAAATATCTGTTGCTTGGTATGAAAATTTCCAGCTTACTCTGAAACTTGTCATTAAAGCCTTATGTGCATATGAACAAAACAATGCTGATGATAATATTCCTGTTTTACACATAAGAAAAAGATAAATTTTAAAGCAGAGACTTCAATTCTGTGCAGTCTTTTGCATGTCTTGTGTTGACTGTTATTGCACTGGCGGTTTCTGTATGTCCTATGAAATAGCTACTGAGTGCGTATGTGTTTCCAGAATAGAGAGGATGAGTATTTGTATACTTATTCAACTGATTTTTCAAAATATCTTAGAATATTTTTTTTCTGGCATACAATTTGGTCAGATTTTTACAAGAGACTTCAGTCTGCTGAGCCTGATTGAGCTTTTAAGTAGCTGAAGTAGTTCCTTGCGTGCCTGTGCTCACTCTCTTTTCTAAGTCTGGCTGTAATGCACAGCAGTTCTAGAGTTTTGTCCTAGTCTTTTATGTTCCTCATAGGTATGTATTAATTATTGAACATTTAAAAATACAAGTAATAGCACCTCACTTTCACTCTTTGTTCTCAACCTTTCTTTAGTAATCTTTAGTAATGAGACTTTAGATCAAAATCTGACTTCAAGCTGTATTATAGGTAAGAGTAGATCTGATGCTCTCTCCGCGAGGTCGGTTGCCCCTGGGGCATCTGCCAAGGGAAAAGATCTGGTTCGTTGTGTTTGATGGAAACGTACTGGTTCTCACCCTTGTTGTTCTGACACTGCTTTGTTCTTTAGATGGCCAAAATTCACGGTAATGTCTTCACCTTATGGGCTTCAAATATTCCTTTAGTTGTCCTGCAAGGGTTTCAGGCAGTGAAGGAAGGTCTGACTGTCCATCCTGAAGACACTGTTGGCAGGCCAACAAGCAATGCCCTTCATCTTTTGACTCATGGAAACGGTAATTACTATTTTCAAAAGTCTTTTCATGTCTTCTAACCCTGGTTTTGGAAACTGATTTAGAGCCTTGAAGTCCTTAATTTAGAGTGGAGAAAAGGTTAATATTTTCCTGAGTTTTTATGAGACATTTCTTTTTTGGATTCTGTTGGAACAAGAATGGCGGAATATAGCTGTTGTAAGAGTTTCTATGCAGATGGCTAAACTAGAAGAAGAAAGGAGAGGAAAGAGGAATGCTGCCAGACTGCTGCCAAAAGTTAAAGAAAAATTCAACTGAGAGAGAAGCTTCTTTGACATATTAACTGTATCAATTCATTACTTTCTAAAGAATATAACGGCATTGGTTTGCTGTGATCCTAGGTGTTCTGTTCTCTAATGGTCACCTCTGGAAGCAACAGAGACGTTTTGGGCTTGCAACGATGAGGAAAATGGGAGTAGGGAGAAAAGACCAGGAGATGCAACTGCAAGAGGAGGCCCGTCACCTGGTGGAACACTTCAAGGAAACAAACGGTACGTGGCTCAGTACGCAGGGCCAGCGCAGTGGAAAAAGCTCACCTTGCGTGGCTTGTGGCAGCTCCTCAGTAAGAGAAGAAGTTTCTTCAGATTGTGCTGCTGAATAATGGGGTGAATCTCAGTTACTGAGATAATGGGGTGTGCTCAGTTCTTATTCAGGTGTAAAGGAGAGGAGCAAAGAACAGAAGGTGGTTCTCTTTTCAGTTCAGCTGCTTATTCATACAAGGTCTCAGCTGAACTTTTTTGTACCCTGGTTATTGCCAAACATGAGACCTACTGGTGCCAAAGTTCTGTGAAATCCGGGTGTTTCTAGAACTACTCCTACTACTTCTTCCATTCCCACCAGCAGTCTTGCCTTTTTTTAACCAACAGTGTGTTTTAGATGCCGGGAGTGACTTTGTACTCATGGCTTCTGCCAAGAAATTGCAATTTGCCATCCAGCAATGTAATTAATGTCAGCAGGGTTTAGAAGGTGTTGTCAGCTCTCTTTTCAGTGGAGAAAGCCGGAATAGTGTTAATGGTGAATGCTCTTCACTGTGTTTACAGGGAAACCTCTGGACCCCACGATGCTTGTTGTTCTTACTGTCTCAAATGTGATTTGTTCTATGGCTTTTGGACATCGCTTCTCTAAAGATGATGAAAATTTTCAGCGCTTGATTGAATCAGTTGATACTATAGCAGCATTTGTGAACAGCGTCTGTTTTTTTGTGAGGAAAATGATTTTTGTTTGTTTACTTTGTATAGACAGACAATGAAAAAGGCAACTTGCTTGTTACTTTTATACTAAAAATAAATACGAGTGCACCTGGAATTGCTGGAGTATGCATCACAACAGTTGAGATATGGCTTTTTAACGGTGTAAGTGCAAGAACGTGCATGGGTTTAGAATAATGATTAAACAGTAGGGAATCCACACAGCTCAGTATTTCTACTCCATCAAGTTGTTTTGCATGTCACACACAGGTGACGTTTGCTCTAAACTGTGAGAAG
Source organism: Syrrhaptes paradoxus (assembly GCA_013400615.1). Taxonomy (NCBI): domain Eukaryota; kingdom Metazoa; phylum Chordata; class Aves; order Pterocliformes; family Pteroclidae; genus Syrrhaptes; species Syrrhaptes paradoxus. The sequence continues at coordinate 38,243 of VZTO01012512.1, forward strand.
GCATATCTAAGTAAAATCCCCATGCGTTCCGTATCCGACAGTCAGGAAATAAACCTGTGTTGGGATGTTTCTGTGTTCAGTTAGCAGATGAGTCGAGGCAGTCAGCCTGGATCTGGTTTTTAGTGATGAGATGGAAATGATACGTATGTCGGCTGAACTGAGAACGGGGACGTGGTTTACATGAGGTCCTTGCTACTGAAGTTCAGCCTAGCAGAGAATTGGGGTATGGAGGAAGTTCATTTATCCTTTGTACATCACGATGGAAAATTTGTAGCATAAAACTAAGCAAAATTCTTCTCTAGGGAAAAATGGGATGAAGAAAGGCTTTAATGAGTCATGGGGTCAGCACTATCCCTTCAGTGTAACGGTGAAGATGCAGTTGTCAGTGGCTTTCATCTGCTTTTTCCACTACCCAAAAGCCTGAATTAGGATTCAAATTTAGTTTGTTGATGTCAGTAGTACCACGTATCTAAAATATTTCTTTTATAGGTATATGAACTATTTCCCTGGCTTTCAACACATTTCCTAGAACCAGTTAAACATTTTCTGGCCAGCATAGATTTTGTGAACGCTGTACTGGCAAAGGAACTCAAAAGCCACAAAGAAAAAGGAAAACCAGATGAAAATAAAGATTTTATGGATTACTATTTGGATGAGATAGACAGAGTGAGTATCTCTGAACTCTTCTTAGGTTCATTAGATTACTCATCTTCTTAGGCTTATTCACAAAGTTTTATTTTCTAACCCTTTAATTATTTCTTTTTTCATTTTGGGTAGTATCAGTAAATATTCCTGTGTTGCGAGGTGGTTTAGTTCTTTTTTGTGTGCCATAACTTGATCTTCCCAATTCGTATCTGCAGACTAAAGAAGATGCTGATGCTACTTACAATGAAGAAAACTTGATGCAGAGTGCTTTCGACCTCTTTCTGGCAGCTACAGAAACTACAGCCACCACTTTACGTTGGGCATTGCTCTATATGGTGGTTTATCCTGACATTCAAGGTAAGCACACCCAAACAGTTACTAAACTGGTCTGTTAATATACAATATTACATTTTCCAGTTGATTCTCTGCCAGTAAAAATAGATACTAATAGATGTCTTTTTATACATTACCTCAGAGCAGTAAATGTAGCAGGAACCTAAACAGCCTGATGCAATGACTTTGGTGCTATTATTTTTAAGCTGTTACTGGGGTACGCCACCTATAGACAACTTCAGTGTCAAATTTGGTCCAGGTCATCTGTATGGGAATTTGAAGGCATTGCTGTTTTATAAAATATCTTTTTCGTCTTGCTGGGTGTTATTCTTACTGTCAAAAGCAATAGGAAAAACTATGAGTATAGAGCTTATAGATTGATTGTTGTATATTTAAAGCTGTGTATTTCTCCTTAGAGAGAGTCCAGAAGGAGCTGGATGCTGTTCTGGGTGGTTCCCGTGTAATTTGCTACGAGGACAGGAAAAGGTTGCCCTATACAAACGCTGTTATTCACGAGATCCAGCGATACAGTCGTATAATCTTATTTTCACTTCCCAGACTGTGTGTGAGGGACACAGAGCTGCTGGGATTTCGTATTCCAAAGGTACAAATATGCTGCGTATTTGAATATCTGATGTCTGGCACACATGTAACAGTTTAAAAAACTGATGTAATGTAATTTTTTAATTACTGAAGCCACCTCAGCTAGTGATTCCCAAAACACCATCCTTTTTAGGTTTCTTTGCATTTAATTGCTCATTCAGTTGAAAAGCAGCTGTGACTGAAAACTGTTGATATCAGGAGGTCTTTGGTACATTAGGTGCATTTAGAAAGGCTTTTGGACTTTTCCCGATTGAGGACATGAACTCTTGTGTCCTATGGGTTCTGGCAGTGCTCCTATGCTATGACTGTCTCTAAGGCTGGCCTTTGCAAGGAAATGTCACTTTGTCCTAACTACTCGTAGGTTCTTAGATTGTTGACAGAAAACTTGTGAACGGTGACTGGTAATAAACATCCTAACAGGTCTGTCCCTTGTCAAAATGGCTTATCAGCTTTACTGAAAAACTTGGAAATTTGAAATTATTTTCATATCACGAGCTTCTAAATGCAGTATCTTGCAAATGTTATAGTGAAACTAAAGTATTTTCAAGGTCTGTAGCAGAAAGGTACATTAGGGCTTGTTTCTAGTCTCCCATCATTGCTTTTCATATAGTTTTGTTTTCATTCCTTTTTTCTGAATCTCCTCCAAGCAACTTGTGTTGAGAAATTATTGAGTAACAAAGGGAAAAATTAAACTGATACTTATGATGTTCTGTATCTCAGAAGCTGACTAAGTAATAAAAATACTCAATGACAACAGGGAAAATAAAAGCAACACATTTTAACAACATGAACATTTAACAATCCTGACCATTTCTTTTATTGAACTTACCGTCAGCAAGTAATAAAGTTTAGGAAGTCGCAACAGTCTCCAAAGTTTAAACTTCTTATGAAATGTTTTCAAGCTTGATCTCATTTTTGAAAAACCTTAATTTAAGACTTCAAATTCTTTGCTCCTTTGTCATTACTTGCTTATCTGATGAGTATGAACAATAAGACAGAACTGAAGCCACTGCTCCTTTTTTCAGAACACCATAATTTTACTAAATATGGACTCTGTTATGTCTGATCCTGGAAAATGGGAGACTCCTGATCAGTTCAACCCAGGCCACTTTCTGGATAAAGATGGAAACTTTATAAACAGAGAAGCATTCATAGCATTTTCATTAGGTATGTGCACTGAGCAGGGATTTATTTACTCCACGTGATCACAGAATCACAGAATGGCTGGGGCTGGAAGGGACCTTCATGATCAATGAGTTTCAAGCCTGCCATGGGCAGGGACACCTCCCACTAGCCCAGGTTGCTCAAAGCCTCATCCAGCCTGGCCTTGAACCCCTCCAGGGATGGGGCACCCACAGCTTCTCTGGGCAACCTGGGCCACTGCCTCACCACCCTCACAGGAAAAAATGTCTTCCCTATGTCTAATCTAAATCTGCCCTCTTTCAGCTGAAAACCATTACCCCTCGTCATATTGCTACACTCCCTGATAAGGAGTGCCTCTCCGTCTCTCCTGTAGCCCTCTTTCACAACTTAGGATCCATTCACTCCCCGACATAACTGGGAGGGCATCTGCAATTGGTATATGAATACATTCCTCTGTTGTAAAGGTCTCCAGAAATGGAGAAGTCCCATTGGATGTGGAAAAGATTGGAAGAGACAAGAGTGTCACAGAAATTTTCTTGTGGAAGGCAGATCCAGTTTCTTTTGGAGGAGAGATGCAGTTATCAAAATAGTAGCAGCAAAATACCTAGTGCTAGAAAGACTGTAAATGTCAGCTATGTTGCCGTGGTGATAATTTCTGTACTGTCTCGCTGGATGCTGTAAATACAGATGAAAACTTTTTGTGGATATACAAGCAGCCTTTCAGTTCCAATCATTAAATGACAAAGTCAGTTAAGAGAAAAGGAGAAAGTCTGCAGAGAACAAGCAAGCAAATAAAAAAACTCATGCAGGTTAGAAAGGAAGGTGTGCTAGCAATCCTTCGCCTGATTGCCTTTTCTGTCTTTTCACAGGGCAGCGTGTGTGTATGGGGGAGCTGTTGGCAAGGATGGAGCTCTTTATTATCTTTTCCACCCTGTTGCAGGCATTCACGTTCACCCTGCCAGAAGGAGTGAAAGAAGTCAGTACAGAGTTTGTTTTTGGGAGCACAATGAAGCCAGCTCCCTACCAGCTCTGTGCTGTTCCGCGGTAGGAAATGGTGCCCTACAGATTCGGGGAAGACTTACTCTGCAAGGTGGTTTCTGCATGTGAATTTCTTTTTGCATGTCTTAAGGCTTTTTCTTACCTCTTGATTTGGTTGATCACTATCCTGAAAGATGCTTTTCAGACAGTTGCATCCTGAGGATTGTTTGCATCCTGAGGATTGTACCTACAAAGAGTTAATCTTTTGTTCTTGTTTCTGTTTGGAAAATCTTGGATGCAGGAAAATCTCCTGATGCATAACAAATAAAGACATTAAGGGAAGAATTAGAATTGGGCCTCATTTATTGCTAACTGGAAAGAGGATTTACAGAGAAAGAACTTGAAGCAAAGTCTATCAATTAGAAGTCTCATGATTAAAGACGTATGCATTCTTTCTCTCTGGTGGTTTGACCTCTGCCGGGAACTAAGCCCCACGCAGCCGCTCGCTCACTCTCCCCCAGTGGGCTGGGGGAATTGTAAGAGGAAGATTAAGAGAACTCATGGATTGACATAAAGGCAGTTTAAGAAGTAAAGCAAAAGCTGCGCACACAAGCAAAGCCAAACAAGGAATTCACTCGCCACTTCCCATCGACAGGCGGGTGTTCAGCCATCCCCAGCAACGCAGGGCTTCGTCACGTGTAGGGTTATTTGGGAAGCCACAATGCTGTAACTCCAAGCAATGCCAGGTCTCAGTCAGCCCTGCTGATTTCTTGGGAAATATTCCTGCCCTGGGAGAGGAAGATAGAGCTTTCTTTCTTTATGCCTTCTGTTCCACAGCAAGCACGGAACAGATAGGGACCTTAAATATTTCCCCCATTGCACCTTCATCATTTTATGGTTGGACTGGATGATCTGAAAGGTCTTTTCCAACCTAAATGATTCTATGATCTCCCACTTCCTTCTTCTACCCCAGCTTTATACACTGAGCGTGACATCCTATGGTATAGCATATGGGGTCAGCTGTCCCAGCTGTGTCCCCTCCCAACTGCTTGTGCACCCCCAGCCTCCTCGCTGGAGGGGTGGGGTGAGAAGCAGAAAATGCCTTGACTCAGTGTAAGCACTGCTCAGCACTGTTTTCAGCCCAAATACAAACCATAGTCCCCTGTTAGCTACTATGAAGAAAATTAACTCAATCCCAGCCAAACCCAGCACCAAGCCACAACTGCCATTTATGGAGACAGGCTTAGAGGTCTTTCAGTCTGTCCGAGGATATTGGTGGGTAGAAACACAGTGGTGGTGAATGCCCATCTATCAGCTGTGCTGTGGCAGCTGCTCCCTGAAGCCATGCAGGGCAGTGATTGGAGGCTGATTGACCTGGAGGTGTGGAAACTGTGGTCTGGCAAACTTCAGGCTCTTCCTTCTGGATAAGTGTATTTCATGTCCCAGAACCACAAACCCTGTGTTTCTGTCCCAAAGACGGGGTGCTTGAAAGAAGCAAGCTGAGGCACCAGTCATCTCAGCAGGTTTCAGAAGATTAGTGAAAATGTATTTTTCTTGGGTGTTTCGCTGTGAGGGGATGGGTGTTCTCCACAGGGAAGCATTTGCTGTTAGCATTTCTATCTAACTCTGTAACATAGGGCTGTAACTGTCACTGTTATGTGGTGCCCAGAATCCCTCCTGTGTGCTTGTCGTGGTCTGACTGCAGGCATGTAAACTCCCTTGAAGCTGGGTTCGTACCTCCTGCGTGTGTGGAGCCTTGGCAAGTTTATTTTCAGGTGAGCACGTATCGCACACGCATGTCAGGACTAGTTCTTTCTGGGGCCCTTAGTTCTGGTTGTAGATCAAGATGTGTAGTAGTGTTTTCCTATTATTTTTTTATTTTGTGTGTTTCATAATGGATGGACTTCCTGCATGCATGTGCTTTATCTATCAGGCAACTTCCTGATGCTTGCTCAAAATATCCTTTAGGGTATCCACCTTTATGGCAAGATGGAGAAGGGTGAATAAGAACCAGGCAAAACCCTCAGTGGAGTTAGCTGTTGCAAATAAGTTAGGGAAAAAAAAGATATTAAACCCATTAAGTTTTCAATTAAATATGAAACCCAACAAATTTTGCTTTTTGCATTAAGCATTAGATAAACGTTATCTATCTGAAGATAAATGTGGGCTTGTAACTTTCATTAGTCTTGCTGTTACTTCATAGGCATATATATGGAATATATATAAAAAAAAAACTTCTTAAAAAATCCAAGATTTAATATTCCCTTACATTTGCATGCTGAATTTGTACGTATGGCTATTGCTTTTCGAAAAGCATTTGTGAAGTATTTGTAGGAGCACATACCATCCACAATAGTTTCAGAGAATGAGATGGAGAATTTACATGTGGATATGTGTATCTATGTTGCCTGGAAAATCTTGACCCTAGTCTTTTAAGACACTTCCTACAAATCCTGTGATCCATATTTGATAACTCTAATCTGAATGAGAGGAGGGAGAGGGGTATGCATCTCTTAAATATGCCTGAGCGTGAGCATGTAATGGCTGGGACTAAAAGGGAGTGGCTGCTAATAAAGAGGGAGGGTTGGGGCAGGGAATAGTTATGATATGAAATTTAACCTCTTATGAAAAAACTGGTTGAGCAACCAGCCTTCCTAGCTTCAGAAGACTATTTTCAATAAAGGCAAGCTAGTAAAAGCAGCTGTTAAAATGTTGACAATCAGTCAAGTTCTTATAGCCTTTGCTGTAATTCTTCTAATTACGCAGTTTTTTAAGTTGCAACAAGTACGGAGACGACTTCCTCCTGGACCAATCCCTCTCCCAGTTCTTGGGACCTTGATGCAGCTGAACTTTCAGTTTAACCGTGATGTCCTCATGAAGGTATTTACTTTCAGATACTCCTAATTGTTTAAAAGTCTTTGTACTTTCCCATTTCTCATGTTGTTTGCTATGTAAAAACATGCTCTCTCGAAACTACATTGGTAAGATGCTGTAATTGTTAACTAGCCATTGTGATATTGCACTTGCCTTGGTTTGGAACTCCTGTTTTGGCTGGCAAAATAAGAAGTTATTGTCAGATAAAGTAGTTTGTCAGGCTAAGAAAACAGCTGTTGGAGTTCTGAATGTGTGAAAATAGTTCTGATGCTTGAACCCATCACATTTTAACAGGGAATTTGACAAATTTGTGTGAAATGTGATATCCTTCCATCACCCCTTACACTAGAGTGGAGAAATTTATATGAAAATTGATAGCATTTAGGATTAGATACTTTTAGGGGTAATAGATCGGATTTGCAGTTAAGGAAAAGAAATACTTTTTAAAAAAAATTACTTTCACAGCGTAGATTTTTAGCTTTCTGAGCACTGGTGCTCTCTAGCCTGAGCAGTACATAAAGATACTTAAGAGGCACTCTGTATGTATATGCTTGTTTGTATTGACAGGATCTAAAAAAACCCCACAAAGCCTTTGTTAGTTGTTTTTGGAGGAGTACTTCTGTGCACACAGCTGCCCCTATTTAATTCTGTTGGTTCTTGCCGTGCTTTCAGGATTCTCAATAGACAACTCCGGTGGCTTCTGTCACTGCGATGTGGATGAGACATGCCAGTTGCTGTGACCTAACAGCACGTTCAGACAGGAACTGAGGACACTGAGACAGAATGGTCTTAGGTTCCAGTACCCAAATATGCAAAGGGGCGGGGGGGAAAGAAGGAAGTAACTGGTCCAATCTCTACAAGCTCGTTACTCCTCTGACGTTTCTGTATTCCTCTTGTACTACTTCACCAGTACAAAAGATAGAAACCCTCTTGAAATAAATTCATGCATAGAGAATGTCCTTTATCAGAGGAATCACTGTGAGCTGAGCCTTGGCTTGTACACAGTAATAAAAACTGCCTCACGTTTCTTGGCAGAGATCTGAAAATCTGGAATACTCAGTTGTTTCCAAGAGTGAATGCTGGCAAAGACATTCTTGATTTCTCACATGTAATTGTTATCTTGTGGGAAGGATGGAGAATATCATCCCACCTTAGGGCTGGTCCTATAATCAGTGTAGAAACAGGTTAATCCTCTATTTATTTTGCAGTGTGTGGGATTTAATCTGTGCTTTCCTGGCTTCTCTCCTGTCTGTAGCTGGCAAAAATTCATGGCAACATCTTCACGTTATGGTTTGGATGGGCCCCAGTGATCGTACTGAATGGATTCCAAGCAGTTAAGGATGGTATGACCATGCACCCTGAAGATGTTTCTGGGAGGCTAGTGTCTCCTTTCTTCAGAGCAATGGCCAAAGGAAAAGGTGAGAATATCTTGCTGTCAATATAGCACAGAAACATCATCTTGACAAACTGCAGCTCTTTCGCAGCTTGTAACCATTTCCAAAGGTGCCACAGTAGCAGGGTTTGTCTGGGAGGAATGACTGCCATTTGTCTGGGAGGATGAACTGCAATGGACGGAGGGGTGAAATAGCCCTTGGCTGGCAGGAGGAGAGAAAGACCCACAAAAGAAGAAAGATTTATAGTGCCTTGTGTGAAATATTTCCTGGAGCAGATTCACAAGTGATGAGGTGAGGTTGTGTCGCAGAGAAGTGGAAGAAGAGCAGGGAACAGCACACCAGTGTTCAATGGACTTGCTGCCTCCCACCAGTGCACTTTCAACTGAAGAGTGAACTTGACAGTGGGATCTTCTTCCCATTCCCCTCCTTCTGTGAATATTTTCTTACTCTCACAGTTGCATCTAGAGGTTCAGTGCACTTCTGTCTCAACCTAGATGTAGGCTTCCTACTCCCCAGCCATACTGGAAATTCACAAACTCCTGACTTGCATGATGAACACACACATTAGGAAACAACCTTTTATTTGGGACCTTGACTTTTTTTTTCAAGGGAACTGAATTCCTTAAATATGTGTAATTTGAATTTGTTTCAGTTATTGGTGATTCTTGTGCTACCTTAAAGATCCCGTTAGTATATGATGTTTATTTCTCCTGAAGTTATTTGTCACAAAGTCTAAGTACTGAACTTTTCTGCCTTGTGGACAGGAACTTTTTTCCCTGGCTGTGGACAGTCAGAACTCTTTCCCCTTTTCCCTTTATGAGAATCATTACCCTGGTCAGGTGAGCTCCAAGCACAGGAGAGAGCAGGAGGCAAGCACTTCAGAGAGTGTCTAGAGAAGCAGCTGTCAAACTTTCTGAGATAACTGGTGGTCTTGGATCAGTCTTGACCCTCCAAGTTATCTGCTTACCTGGCGGAGTTTGTCCATTTTAGCCCTGCCCACATGCGTACGTGCCACAGCTGTTCCTTTGTGTCTTTGTCATTTCATGTAGTCTTTGTCTACAATAAATATGAGCATGATAAAGAGCTTTTCCTTGAATGGATGCAGGGATTATGTTGGCAACTGGTCACACCTGGAAGCAGCAGAGAACATTTGCACTAAGGACTCTACGCAACCTCGGTCTGGGGAAAAAAAGTCTGGAGCATCGAGTTCAAGAAGAGGCCCGCTACCTGGTAGACTTCTTTGCCAGTATGGAAGGTATCTCTGCAATAAATTCTGATTCATTCTTGTCCTTAGTCTGATGTCTTTAATAGAAGAACTTCTCTGTCCTGCTCTGAAATTAAGGGCAGCTTTTGCTCCATGAGAGAGGGTGCAGGGTCTTGCAGTGTCTACGTGGAATGGATGGACAAGGCAAAGACTTCAGCCTTGTGTTGTCACACCCTGTGGGAAATTATTCTTGTTCAAAGTTATTTACAAAACTGCTAATACTGGGAAACAAAACTGGAGCTTATTTATTATTTAGATCATAGAATGCTTAAAGTGGAACGGGACAAGTGGTGTTCCGCAGGGTTCGGTACTGGGACCAGTGTTGTTTAACATCTTTGTTGGCGACATGGACAGTGGGATGGAGTGCACCCTCAGCAAGTTTGCCAATGACACCAAGCTGTGTGGTGTGGTGGACACGCTGGAGGGAAGGGGTGCCATCCAGAGGGACCTTGACAGGCTTGAGGGGTGGGCCCGTGTGAGCCTCATGAAGTTCAACAAGGCCAAGTGGCAGGTCCAGCATGTGGGTTGAGGCAATGCCAAGCACAAATGCAGGCTGGGCAGAGAATGGCTTCAGAGCATCCCTGAGGAAAAGGACTCAGGGGCATTGGGTGATGAAAAGCTCAACATGAGCCAGCAGTGTGTGCTCGCAGCCCAGAAAGCCAACTGTATCTTGGGCTGCATCAAAAGAAGCATTTGCAGCAGGTCAAGGGAGGTGATTGTCCCCCTCTACTCTGCTCTCGTGAGATCCCACCTGGAGTGCTGTGTTTAGATGTGGGACCACCAACATAAAAAAGACCTGGACCTGTTGGAGAGAGTCCAGAGGAGAGCCACGAAGATGGTCAGAGGCTGGAACACCTTCCCTATGAGGACAGGCTGAGAGAGTTGGGGTTGTTCAGCGCAGAGAAGAGAAGGCTTTGGGGAGACTCTATAGCAGCCTACCGATACCTAAAGGGGGCCTACAGGAGAGATGGGGAAACACTCTTTATCAGGGCGTGTTGTGACAGGACAAGGGGTAATGGGTATAAGCTGAAAGCAGGCAGATTTAGATTAGACATTAGGAAGAAGTTTTTCACTGTGAGGATGGTGAGGCACTGGCTCAGGTTGCCCAGAGAAGCTGTGGATGCCCCATCCCTGGAGTGGTTGAAGTCCAGGCTGGATGAAGCTTTGAGCAACCTGGGCTAGTGGGAGGTGTCCCTGCCCATGGCAGAAGGTTGAAACTTGATGATCTTTAAGGTCCTGTCCAAGCTTAACCATTCTATGATTCTGTGATGTCTGAAGATGGTCTAGTTTAACCTCTTCTGAAACAAGGGTTAAGCAGAGCGTGTTTTGAAGGGCTTAAGTCCAATTGGGTTTTAAATATTTGCCAGAATGGAGACCACCTCTCTGGGTAACCTGTTCCAGTGTTCAATTAGCCCTACAGAAAAGCATTTATTTTTTTAGGCAGAATTTAATGTATTTTAATTTTTGCCTGTTGCCTCACTTGGTACAACTGAGAAAAGTTGAGCTCAGTGTTCTTTATTCTCCTCCAACAGGAATTTATACACATTTAAGACACTTCTCCAGACTAAAGAGTCCCAACTCTCTCAGCCTCCCTTCCATCAGACTCGCCAGTCCCTAAATTGTCCTATGGCCCTTTGCTCAACTTGTTCCAGGATGTTGGTGTCTCTCTTGTACTGGGAGCCTACAACTAGACCCAGCACTCCAGATCGGCCTCACCAGTGCTGCTCAGAGGGGAAGGATCACTCCCCTTTACCTGCCAAGCAATGCCTTTCCTAATGCAGCCTGGGGTGATGTTGACGGCCTTTGTCTTCAGGGCACGTTGCTGTCTTTGTATATGGGGCTGGTTCATAAAGGTATGGACACATCATCAGTGCTGATGAATGAAGTCCTGTAACGCCAGTTGCATTTGCTCCGGAAAGCAGTGACTAGAATCTTGTCTTCATTACAACATTTTACCCTGATCAGCCCAGTCAGGAGCATGTGAGCTGGATTTCCCCACGCTGATGGTTGTGCAAAGACACAGTAAATCAGGACATGCTGTGGCTCGCCTTGTATCAACCAGGAGGAATTAAATCAAGCCCAGTCCCATGGTTTACGAACTGGGAGAGACTGAGCTGTGCCCCCATGTGNTGAGGCCTGTTCTGGATTTGCCAGACAGCAAATTTGTATAGAAGTATTTTTTTCTTACCTCTAAATTTGCTCTATCATATTGCAAAATCTTTTAGACATCTGGCGTTTCTTTAGGGTGCCGCGCATTGCTGGGGCTGTCAGATTGCTCCAGAGTTGTGAAGAATCAGTTTGATTCTGCAGGTCTGTAAGAAGTCTGCTGCTTCTCTGCAAGATGCAATGCTCTCTTGGAAGTTCTTTGGGTAACCTGTCGTGTTCTCGTTTCAGCAAAGCAGCCAGGAGACATTAACAGTGACGCTTTTCATTCTGGTTGCAGGGAAACCCATGGATCCTTCTTTCCCTCTCGTTCATTCTGTCACAAATATAATTTGTGCTGTTGTGTTTGGACATCGCTTCTGCAGAGAGGACGAACCCTTCCGTGAACTGATCAGAGCCACAGAGCATCTCTTCAGATTTGGAGGCAGCTTTGTTCATTGTGTGAGTAAATGACCTGTTGTCTTTTCTGAATCAGGCAGAAAGTGAGAAATGCAGATTCAAGAGGTAGCTGTTAGGCAACAGTTTTGGAATGGGTGAGTGATGTCCCCTGCAGCTTCACCAGTCAGTGCAGTGTCTCCAGGTGTGATGGGAATGCTCTGTTCATTGTCCTGGGACTGAGTACTATGATCAGGTCGTTTACTCCTGAATCTTTGCAGCAAGGCAGAGGCTGATGGGCTGCTCCTGAACCTGTTTTTTCAACCCCCGTGCACAACAGATTCCTGCCTTGGGCATCATGATGGTTGGATATGAAATGTCAGGTCTAGAAGTGTGATTCACGTTCCAGATTTAGAAAGTGTTTTACATGCAGGCAACAGAGAGGAGAATGATTCAAAGACCTAAGTGTTTTGCCTGTGGCTACTTATCTCCATTTTCTCTGTAAGTGGAGAGTTGAAGACTTTCCACAGAAATCCCGCTGAGTGAGGAGCAGCTCTACATGCAGGCAGCAGGAGGCAGGAGGTGCTAAACCAGCAAATACACCTGTAAGGTTGGCAATCAAAACTATCAGTGCTCTTATGAGAGTCAAAGATTTACCTGACTCTAGAAGAAGCCTGCTTTGCACAGAAGTGTATTCAAACTTGCCCAGGAGTTCTGGTTCTGGTTCCACTTCTAATGTTTTCCCATACATCTTACGCAGTAACTTCTTAAAGTAAAACACATAAACATTCCCCGTAATACACAGGGAATTCCCTCGTGTCCCATGGAGCGTTCTTCTCACTGAGTTATGATCAGGTTCCCCTTCGCTCAGCCTAACTTTGGTCCTGTAAGTTGTGTGTAGTGGTGGCAGGAGAGACCTGTTTTTGGGATCGAGAATATACCTCCTCTTCTTCTCTCCTTCCTATCCTAGCTTTGCTTTAGTCCAATGAATGAGATACTGTTCTGGGAAATATGAACAGGGGTTCAAACCATTCCAGAGGGAGGGCTGCGATCTCCCCACTTCCTGGATGCAAAGGGTACTCAGTATGATGTAAAAAGTGGAGACGGCTGTGTCCACATCCCCATTTCTTAACTGGATTCCACATTGGCAGGCACTGAACAGGAGGATGCTGGGGACTGGGCCCTTCCAGAAATGGAGGAGGAGTTTTGGCAGGACCGGTAGCCAGGAAGGCAGATGAGCTGAACATTGACAGCTAAATTCCACTGACAGGGTGCCGTAGTAACCAGAAGGTGAAGGCATTTGCAAGTAGGAATGCATGTAATCTGAGCAGCCACATTTGGTTAGTCAGACCTCTGTTGTATGTAAGGCTTCTGAACAGATTTTGAAGGAAAAAAAAAATACCAGAGATGGAACTAAACAGAAAGGATATGGAGGTCTGTGTGAATTTACCAAGGGCTGGACTACTACCTTTCTGTGACAAGGCAATGATTAATTGATAATTGGATGTCTGACAATAAGAACTGATTTTCCAAAAATACAGAAGTATAGTCTGTCTAATACAGCCAAACTCCAGTGAACACTTAATAATGTGTTTTCTGTGGTACAATTAGGAGAATACAAGAAGAGCTCAGCAAAATGAAGACTGAGAAAAGACAGAACTTCTGCTGATAAATAAACCATGAGATTATGTTTTGAGCAGGAAAAGAACTGTGAAGAGGAAAATATACTGCAGATAGAAGAACAATGTATACAGATTACCCAGGCATAAATATAGGCTGAAAATCAGAATGAACTGTCTAGCTATCAGAATAGGAGAAAGCAGCTATTCTTAGGCCACATTTTCCCAAACAGTAAGAGAGAAGGATAAAATTAATCTAGTTGTGTCCTCTAACCCCTTCTTTTCTAGGGAAGAGCAGTCAAAAGTGTCAGGTAGCTGTTTCTCAGATGAGAAGTTTGCGATTGCTTTGCTTCTTCCTTCCTGGTATTCTCCACTGGAGGGCAGGATCTCCCTTTCTAAATGTCTGAATACAGTTCCTTGTAATTGAATACATGTACTGAATAATTTAATAAATGAATACAGTTCATTCTAATTATAATCATTCTAATTTGGCTTGTGGTTGAGCTGAAAGCTTGTGGAACTCTGAATCTTATCAGCAACACAGTGATACAGTGTTCTGTTTCACAACTTGAAAACATAAGCATGGCCTTTGTCAGAATATTTTACTAATGATGCCAAAGCCACATGCTAACATGAACATTACCTTCTCTTTTAGATTTAGTAGGCCTAAAATGCATTTTCTAGGGATAGAGATTTTGTGGTACCTCTTGTGTGTCATTCCTGCAGCTGTATGAAATCTTCCCATGGCTGATGTGCCGTCTCCCTGGTCCACATCAGAAGGCATTGGCTTGCTACGATGTCCTGAGCTCCTTTACAAAGAGAGAGATCAGAATGCACGTGGAGCGTGGGAAACCAGACGAACTGCAGGATTTCATCGACTTTTACCTGGCTCACATTGAAAAAGTAAGTATTTGTTCTGCCTGATCATACATTCATGGGTAATCAGGTGAAACAGACAGAATCATCCAGTCTGAGCCCTTCTGTCACAATCTCTTACCTTTCACAGACATCCTAATGTGAATCCAGTAACCAGGGGCTTGCTAAATCCTTTCTAATTACCGATATGCCACAGCACCTTGCAATCCCTTCATTAAAGGGCAGGTTAATACATGGCATTTTTTCTCATTGGCACAAGTTACAAAATTATTTAAGGCCTCCAGGAAAGAATACTGAATTTCTAAGTGGACCACAAGAGAACTGGGAAGGTTTTGGGGAAACAGAATGGGATTTTCCAGATAGATAATCTGGCTGGTAAGGGTTTGTCAGGAGAGATTGCTGCAAGAGGACAGTTGGGTTTTGAGAGCATTTTGTGGGGAAATAATCTAGGAGTCAGTGGAGTTTCAGACAAGGCTGGAGAAGAGGAGAGTGCCAGGGTCAGTGAAGTTTCAAGCAGACAAATGGAACTGGGACAAATAAGCGCATTTCGGGCAGGTAGGCATAGTCGAGGTAGGTGGGAATCCGCAGGGTTTTGAAAGGCTGTAGGAGGCTTGCATAAGCTGTGAGTGGGAACACATATCCCTCCCTTTTCTAGACCTTACCAGGATCACTTCTTCTTCGTCTGAATCTCTTGGGAACTGGATCTCCTTCCTAATCCCTGGACTAGCAGCTGCCCTTCCCCTCTGGGACTTCTTCTACCTCCACTTAATCACTCTTCCTTTCTCCTCTTCTCCACTGCAGTTAGGCCATATTCCTCCTCCTGTGCTGCTTGGTCCTAGGAAGAAAAAGAATAAAGAGGAGGAAGTGACAAGATGAGACTGGTGTTACTGAGGTGTGATGAGGCAAGGGTGGCTCAGAGAGCCAAACAAGATATCCAGGGTGGGAGGTACCTATCCTTGCAGCCCCTTGAGAAGTGGGTGGTGACTGCTGCTCCTGGGTGGCAGTGCTTCCCTGCAGGGACAGCCAGCGTCTCTTCCACATTGGTCGTATGCTGGCTGCAGCAACAAAGGGCACCACAACCTCATCAGGCTCTAAGCGCCTGCACCTCTTGGCACAGCTGAAACTGGGCTGTTGTCCTGGACCGCTGCTGGCCTTGTGTACTCTCTTGTGTTGGCTCTGCTGCTGTGCTCGATCACACCAGAGAGACGTGTGTCCAGGGCAGAATGTCTATTATCTGTTTCTGTCAGTCAGTTCTTCAGTCTTTTACCATGTGTCTTATGAATACTTCATAGCACTTGATTTCTTTATTATTGTGGGGAATAAAAGCAACTATCTCATGGAACTCAAAGTATATTGCAACTGTAAAATTGTCATTATCATCCAACCTGGTAACTCTATCAAAGAAACAAATCAGATCTCCTTGCCAAGATCTGTTTTCTGTATTATAATAAATAACATTAATTTGTATTTCTAGCTCATAATTCTTTATTAATTGATTCCCATATCAGCTGCTATGTTTTTATGTCCAGGGTGGATGTCAGCCTAACTGGCTTCTAGTTCCTTGGATCCCCTTGTTTTAAATTTTCTGATGCTGGCACAATATTAACACATCTGGTCTTCCAAAGCATTTAACTGCATCTAAAGTGTTTAACTGCTGTTCTAAGATTTATGAGACTTGAACATCAATGGACCAGAAACTGTTTCAGCAAGCTCTTCTGGGACTCTGCTGGGTGGAAATCATCCAAGTTTGTTTATTAAAAAAATTGAACTGTCTGCAGTAGGTACGCAGGGGCAATATGAAAGGATTAAATGATGTTACAATGGGGAAAAACATCCTTTCCGCTTTGCAGTTGCTCCACTGGCAAAAGAAGGGTTCAAGACCCCTGAGCATAACCTCCCTAGATTTAGACAATGAATTCCCCCCAACCACAGCAATGTTCTTTCATAGTTTCAGCATATACATGCGTGTCCTTCCACGTGTAACTGAAAGCTGTAAAACCCCAGAGCAGCTGTACGTGAGTCATTGTGGCCTTGTAGTGCCGAGGAAGCCTAAATACCGCAGGTTAAGACTTTTGACAGCCCAGTGTTCATTACCTGGTGACTGTATTGCTTGGTAGAAAAGCTAAGTGATGGAATATGGCTGGAGGCATGAAGAATGACATGCTGTTGCACATCTTCAGAGGGACATTTACTTATGAAACATTCTAAATGTACCACTATTTGCACGATTAAGCCAACAAACCTTTTCTGTGGAGAACGTGATTTAGCTTCATGATTGAGAGTGGAGTAAATATGGCCCGTCCATTTGTGAAATGTTAGTTTTTCGTATTGATAGTCATCTTTGGTGTCTGATTTTTTTTATCAATCTCTCTATATTGCACTATAGGCAGAACACACTGCAGCTTGGAACCAGTGATAAAATCACATTTAAACCTATTCTGCTTTTTCTAACTTTCATGTGTAAACCTCTACTGTTTGTTGTTATTTGCAGTCCAGAGAAGTACCTAGGTCTACATACAATGAAGACAATATGGTTTACTCTATAAATGACCTTTTCTTGGGTGGATCAGAGACAACAAGCACTACTTTGAACTGGGCGCTGCTCTATATGGTGGCAAATCCAGACATCCAAGGTGGGTAGATAAACACTTCACAAATATCTCTGGTGCAATAGAATAGCCAAGTCATAACATTTTCATGGATCAAAGATTATTCCTAGATACTGGGTATGTAACTAGTGGCACATGGACCTTTTTGTGCCTGTAGATCTGCGCTAGGCAGCAATGGTAGATGCAGGGTGCCTGCGTACAAGCTCTTCCTGCAGTCACAAGCAGAAGGCAGTTCCCAGAAAGAGGTAACTGTTTGGGAAGGATGCGTATGTATAGGAGGTTGTGGATGATTGAGATGGAGAGGTTGAGGTCTTTGGGGACATGAAGATTCTGGTAGGGTAGGCAATGGAGTAAGAGGAGTGGAGTTCCTGTTTGGGAAGGCAGAGGGTTTGCACACATAATGCATGAAGAACAGTGGCCACTGCTACAGGTGAGGTGCTGATGATACTTCAACAAACCAAGTTGGGTTCTGTCTTAGCCACAAACATGACTGATGGCTGAAAATAGTCGATCAGAAACTGGTGTGTGACAGTAGGGATGTCACCCTTTGGAAACTTACTTCAATTCTGCTTTGTATTGGCTGAGAATCAGTGATAGGGGCTACAGGGAGTCCTGCCCTTCCTTATGCTCTGTAGGTCAGAAGAGTAGTAAAGATAATCACCTAAATCAGTTGGCAACTTTGATTTTATTTTTGTCCATCAGTCCATTTATGATCCCAAGGTATCAGGTTGTCTGTTTAATCTGTGATTAACTTAATGTTGTGACGTATTTGAGTTTCTTGCAACAGAAATTACTCCAATCAGGAGGGAAATCTGATGGTTCATTTGTTTTACCTATGTGTATTTAAGAAGTTTATTTTTAAGTCTAGCTTTTAAATGCCCATCAATCACTTTCATAGAGCACTAAATGAAAACCGAAGAAAGAATGATCTTTCATCTTATCAGATGCTGGATAACAGAAATCTCATTGTTAGATAGCAGAACGTGTGCAAATACCCAAAGGAGAACAGGGTTTTCAATAGAGGAAAGAGATGAAAATAAGAAAAAATAGATGAACTTGTAGCTGTCAGACAAGGAGGGCTACTTACTCTAGTGTGATTGCATGTTTATTATCATGCAATGTAATTAAGGTTATGAAAGTGCTGACTCACCCAAATAACTTTATTTATCTAAATACAATACCTTGCACATGCTTGGGAAAGCAGGGTGTGTGCAGAATGATCCTTCCCAGGCTTCTTGAGTCATACATTGCATCTAGACTCTCCTAATAAACTGACACCAGTATATCTGTCCTCATTTAATTGGTGGCTTCTTTTTTTAACCCATTCATACTTTTGCCTGTGTTGATACCCAGTGACAATGTTATGCAGTTCCAGTGAGTACCGTATGGAAAAGTTTGGCCTTTTGCCTAACCAGTCCTGAACTGGGGTCTCCTTGTTCTCTGAACTGCTGGAACAGAGATGCCTGTTTAGACTTTTGCAGTGACTGAACACTTCAAATTCTACTGGATCCTGACCTAGTCATGCTTGATTTTGCAAAATAGCTCTTCATAGAAGGAAATTTACTTTACTTACAAATCTTTCTGGATATACATTTTAAATTCTGTAAGGTGCTTAAATCTCTCTTGGCAGGTTCTGCCTAACACAGGTTTTTGAAGGACTGCTGGCAGTCACTGAGCAGGCTTGATGAGAATGAGCACAAAATGATCAATGCAGAATGGGCTTCCTTGTGTCTTAGTGTTGCTTCAAAGGGCCTGGAAAAAGACTAGATCATTTGTTAAAACTGCAATACATTTCTGTTGTGTGTGTACTGCCTCTCTTGAAGTTTACAAACCAGATTTTATACTTTTGTTAATGCTCCCAATAAGTAATTTAAGTAATGCTATTCCTGATCAAAAGGCAGGTGCCAAGAAGCAGATCCATTATTTTGTAAAGGTATTTGGACAATGTTCTAGTTGGCATTGCTTTACTTAGCAGACATCCTACATAAGAACCACTCAGTTTTAACAGGAATTAGCCTTTTAAGGCCCAGATTCACCTGGCTTACATTCCAGAGAGCTGTGAGCTCAGTGGTTCTAAGTGTCTGCAGGTGTCTGAGGCACCTAGCCAGAGGAAAACACAAAGATAAATCACTTATCTCTTTCATTTAAGGGTTAGTAGGGCAACTCTTTAAGAGTTTTAAATTTTTGAACAACAGATATATTTTCTTAATTTACAATCAAATAACTTCAGACCCAGAAATGGAGCTCCCGTATGTTTAAGCTATTGGAGCACCCTGCTCGTTTTATTTTCTTTATAAAAGTTACTTACATTTTTATATTAATTTTGTTGCTGTCCTCATATTTCTAAATGGGAAATGTCTTTGAAAATGGAATCAGTGAAAATACTTGATACTTTTTTCCATCTGAAATGGTGAATTTCAGAGAAAGTCCAGAAGGAGCTGGATGCTGTTCTGGGTCCTTCCCAGTTAATCTGCTACGAAGATCGGAGAGAACTGCCCTACACAAATGCTGTGGTTCATGAGGTTCAGCGCTTCAGCAACATTATCTCTGTTGGCATGCCCAGAGTGTGTGTGAGGGACACTACAATGCTCGGCTTTCACCTCAAAAAGGTACAGACACAGTTTCTCGGTTGCTATAGACCTTTCCTGCATCAATAGACCAAGGTGCGGATTAAAATCTGTTTGTGCCAAGGTCATCTTCTCAACAGCAGTGGGGTTGGATACCTCTGGGCTATAGCCTGGGTGGGAGCAAGGACAAGAGACCATCCGCCAGGCTGATGTGAGTGACGCAGCTCTTGGGAGAGAGTTATCAGTAGTGAAAGATGCCCCTGGATGGAAAAGGGGATTTTAGCAAGTGTTTCTACAAACCAATGACAACAAAACCTTAGAGACTGATACTGAAGGATATTGTGATTGATTTGTGCTGATAAGGCATTGGACAGATTTCTGACTGAATTTTTGCCTGCAGAAAGCCTGTAAAAGATCCAGGGAAAAGCATGAAGGTTTGCAACTAGTTTTCATCAAAGAGACTAAATGGCAGAAGCTTCTAATTTTAGAAGTGAAAATGAGTTTAGTGTAAATTGAGCTGTTAGTTTCTACTGATATGGCCCCTTTCACTGTCAGGTTTGGACTGACATTCTGAAACAAAAAGACTTCATGTTCCTCAAAGTCCCTACTGGGGAAATTAACCTACCAGCATACAACACCGAACTCTGAAAGTAAGCTAACGCTGGTCTCACCGAGCCGGTTCTGACTGCTGGGGGAGGATTGACAGCCAGAACTGAGCGAGTGTTTTTCTCCTTTCAGGGCACCATAGTTCTTCCAAATATTGCTTCGTCTTTGTATGACCCAGAGCAGTGGGAAACACCTCGACAGTTCAACCCTGGTCACTTCTTAGATAAGGATGGAAACTTCATGAGCCAAGAAGCCTTTTTGCCATTCTCAATAGGTAAATGGACTGACAGCACAAACATTAATGGTTGAACTGGGACTGCAGAATTAAGATGTCTATTAAAAACCTATTGGTCTTTTATTTTAAACCTCTTTGTGGAAAAGAGTGATAAAATCAACATGATTATTTTCAGTAACCTTTCTCAATTCAAATATAAACATTTGTTTTACTGAACAACTAATAACGTGGAAAAAGAGAGATGTCCTGAACAGATGCATATATCTGACTTGCCTTATTTTTGGAAGGAAATTCTCTGCTAATGATTATGGGTATTGATTTAGGGCATACATTTCAACACCAGACATACATTTGGAAAGTGCTTGCAAGCAGCTGTGCTGATGCTTTATGCATACAAAACTGGAATATGACATCTCCCATGAAGAGCAAGTCCTTATTCTTCATTTACATGATTGAACAAATTCCTTTAAAGTCATCAGTCAAATGATGATGAGGTTTTTGAAATAACTGAAGCAAAACTCAGAGCAGAAGGGACGCACAGTTATCTATATCTGCAGATAGGCTTCCTTAAAGGCAGGATTACATAAAGTTTTTGTATCATTGATTGCATTAAGTCCTACAGAAATTCTGGACTCAGCAAAAATACTTTTGCTTTGTGTGAGGATGAATACGATTGCTTTTGAGGTCAGGGTAATTTGTTCATTCTCCTTTCCCTATTCCTTCTGCAGGGCACCGTGTGTGTTTGGGGGAGCATCTAGCGAGGACCGAGCTCTTTATTTTCTTTGCCAACCTGCTGCGGGCATTCACCTTCCGGCTCCCTGAGGGCGTGACAAAGATCAACACTGAGCCCATTTTGGGGGGTACGCTGCAGCCGCACCCATACAGGGTTTGTGCCATTCCACGCTAGGGTGGACATGTGCAGCATGTCACAGACCATCTATTAAGCAATTGTATTTACTTTTGTGAATGTACATCTTGAGACCATATAATGGGTTTTTTTTTGTCTTGGATATGAATTTCTGCTCCAAAAGCCACCTTTTGTCTATAGCAGATAATAATGTTCAGAGCCTGTTACCTGCTGTTGAAGGTGATTATTATTTTTTTTTTTTTGATAAAAGGTCAGATTTTGATCTGGAACACACCATCATTCTCAGCCATAAAAGCATTATGCAGTTGCTATCTGGCCTGGTAGATTTAAGTGTGGTACGCTGGTGAGCAAATGACAAAATGTCAGACTTCAAAAATTAATTCATTATCTCAGAGTTTTCCTGTTTTCAAAAGCAGTGGAGTTTGGAAAAACATACTTGGAAAAACCTCTTTATACTCCTGTCATCACTCATAACATTTCAGTCAACTTTTTGTTGCCGGTCATTAATAAAAGATATGAAGGAAAAATTAGCAACTGGTTTTATTTATAGATGGCTTACAGTTCACTGAGAATTTCTAGATTTGATGCAGCAGAATATGTATAGAGCATCTTTAGATCTGCCAGAGGATAATTGGTTTGAGTCAGCAGAGAAAAGGTGTAGGCTGGAACTCGGTGAAGAGTGAAGATACACAGAGAGGATTTCTTTTAGGGCAGATACTTTTAACATTTTAAAATTCAGCCAAGTTGATTTTGGGAAAGTCCGTTCTAACAGATAAACTATTTACTCCTGTGAGCTGACTCCTGTCAGGATCAGCACTGGGTGGTTGCTACGGCAGCTGCAAGGAGCTCTTCCAAGGGGCAGTTTGGGTGAGGAGCCTGCTGTAATTAGAGCTGATGGTAAATTGAAAAATATACATGGAAAATACCAGAGACACTTTTTAATCACCTCAGAAGTTCAGCAGTATGCCTGAGGCTACAAAGGCTTGTCATATACACACAATACCGGTCAAATTCAATGTGAGTCTATAATAGCAGAAAATGAAAAAATTGGTTCCCATGCTGAATATAAATTTATTTGTCTGGAAAATATTTGTAAAGTGAACTTGTCCCTCATTAATATTCTTATTTCATGGAGAGAGGATAGGACAGCTAAACAGACAATTGTCTGATAAATTAGTTATCACTAGATGTCGTCCGCTGTGTGACTGAGATTAGTTTAGGCAGTTTACCATGAATCACAGATTTAGACCTGTCTCATTATTTCTCATTCAATAGCTAATGGAACACGGCATCAAAATAGTAAGCACTTGATATTTAGCTGTTATTAAATTAAATGGCAGAATAGCAGTAGTGAAATATGGAAGATCACATGCTGACATTTTATTTGACAGAAAACTGTGTGCCCTGTTAAAAACTGGTGTCAAAGTCCCTGTGGATTTGCATGTGTGTGCGGATAGATAAGGCAAAGCAGAAAATGCTGTGATCTGGGGATGGTTGAGCTGTCATTGCTTATTAAAAATGAAGCTGGGAACATCAGTAGTATTACAAGCATTAACGTCACAGCTGTGTGATGCTGTCACTTCTGATGGCCCCATGCTCCCCCAGATACCCTTCCAAAAGGGACATTCATAAATAGGCCTGAGACGGCAGCTGGCCCAGGAAGGCCTGTATGCAGCCGGAGCAGGTGGAGTTGTCTGAACCCATGGGAATGTCACAACCCAAAACAATGGGCATAAACACCACCTGTCCGGATGCTCAGGAGGAGATGCAGGATGCTTCAGGGGAAAACTATGCATAGTAAGTGGGTAAGTTATTTGTGCGTGGTTGTGCTATTGTTTACCTGTGACAGGAACTGCTCGTTGGTGATTTTTAATCCGTTGTGCACAGATGCCTGGCAGAGGAGAGTCCAGCACATGAGGTGTAGCAGCAGGGCATCGGCGAGGAGGCTCACAGCGGGGAGATGGAAGAGGTATGCTTTTCAGAGCCTTTGCATTTCTGTTCTTGCCTGACCTATTTTAAAAGTGATTCACTTTAGCTCATGTTCTAGGAAAGCCTGGTCTTTTTGAGCTTTTCGAAGACTTTTAAAGCCAGGCTGAGAGCAGCTTTGAGAGGAGCCCAGCTGCCTCTCCCATGTTCCATGCTAACTCTCTCAACCTTGACTGCATGGTGCCTCCTCCGTCAGGCTGCTGAGATGTGTCACTCCAGTGCTGCTGGTCCTAAGGAACGTCTTGCAGATCTCCACCATACCCTTCATTCCTCTTTCTCCTCTTGTTTATTGCTTCTACATTGTTTTTTATGGCTTGCTGGGGCTCCATTTTTGGGACCGATGAGAGGGATTGACACACTTTTTGCCCTCTGTATCAGGGATGCTAACCAGCCTGCTAGTGTAGGTGCACAGCTCGGTTCATTGCTCGCCACCGTTCTCTGCGATGGCTGAGGTTAGTTGCCTCTTTGCTGAGCTCTTCCTGTGACTGCCCAGAGCAGCACCACACAACTGTTCAATGATATAGCGGAAGATCTGTCTGTAATGGAAAAGATATAAGATATAGAAAGGCAAAGCTGAAGATTTTGGGTTCATGTAGCTCTTGGAGAGGCTCAGAGCCTTTTGATACCATGATGCTCATCTGTCTCCCTTTCCACTGAATTCTGCAAGGACACTCTGAACCCGGAGGAGTTATCTGGGGAGGTGGCTTCACAACTCTGTCTCTGGAGTAGTGCATGTCAGCAGGTGGGAGAGGTGATCTCCTTGTATAAAATTGAGGCCAAAATAGAAAAAGAAAAGGGAAAACATTTAATTATGTCTTTGCTCTAAAGGCATTTGGAGAGAGAAAGCTGTAATAATTATATCCATAATCATAAGTGGCAATTAACACATGTAGGTCAACTTGATTTTTTTAAAAAATGAGGTGGAAATGAAAGGTTTTCTGTGAGAATTTTAACTTTGTTAAAACATGATTTTCCTGAAATTAACATGTAAAATGTTTTCATGTTCACAGATCTTTACTCAACAGAGGAGAAAACATTTTCTTAGAGGTAAGACTTTAAGAAAAGTAAATCACAGCTTAGTGCAGAGATCTTTTACAATATACCTTGGCCTAGGTATATTGGATCCTTTTTTTTTGCCTGGTGATAATAAAAAAGAAGAATTCTAAGGAAAGGAAAAGGATAAGAAAAACAAAGCAGTTCCAGCCATAGTGTTACTGAGAATTTAATTTTTTCCAGTATCAGCTAGAAGACAGAGCAGCAAGGAGATGTGAAGACTTGGCAAATCTTTAGTAGCTCAAATTTTTTGTCTTCTAGCTGTTTGCTTTCTGAACTTACAGTGGACCACTGTCAGCTTCCTTCTGTATCAACTAAAAAATGTGATCATAAATGTCATGATTTGGGAGTGTGGGAAGGTGTGACTGCAATGGAACAGCAGGAACACATAAAATTAATTACATTACTTTGGGGGGAGGAGAGAGCACACTGAAAAAAGCCCCAATTCAAGCAGTTATATCAAATATCCTGTTGAGGAGAAGGCAGAGCAGTTGCACAGCTGTGTTTGGACATTAGGACGTACATTCAGCACCGAGACTTTTGAACTGGCTGTAAATGCCTTTGCTCAGGGAGCTGGAGCAGGCCAGCTCAGCTGTGCAGGGAGCTTGCTGCCCTGGTTGGCAGTGGAGCATTAAGCCCAGGCAGGATTTTACCTTTTTGCAGTGGGCTTCTTCCTGATGTCAAAGTTAAATCTTGCAAAGCCAGTGTAGATGTTTCTACTCTGCACTGTGCTGTATCTGCAGGAAAAAAATGGACCTTTCCCACATTTGAGAAGCATTCCCCTTTAACAGGGACAGAAATGCGGCTCCTATACAAGAATAAGAGAAGGGCAAGGGCAAATTCCCACATTAGTAAGAACACAATTCTTGCTCTTGTTTCTTTGAGCCTTAACAAACATATTCCAGTGTCTGCACAGTGTCAGAAGCACAACCTAAAGTGAATGCTTCTGCACTGTCTCTTTCCATGAAGAGTTTGCCAGGAACTATTGAGATGAGATGAAAATTTCAACATCTAGAACTTCTAGATGTGTTACCTGGCACATTTTCTCCGTGTATCCTTAAAGTTTATGCAGAAAGCAAATATAAGTAATAAAGAATAAAAATTCAGTATTTCAGTAGCATAATGAGGACCAAGGAAAATGCTGGTTTCTTAAAGCTGCGGGACATCAGGAAGGCTCTCTAGCAGATGGAAAATTTAATGCCTTTTTTGGCTTTGGTTGTCAATGAAAATGGCAATGGTGACCTGGAGGACAATACATTTAACATCACTGATGTTCATGGAAAATTTCTGGCTAGATTAGGAAGAAGAGGTTGGAAAATAACTACATAAATGTGACGTTTTCAAATTGGCTGGGCTGATTCATCCCAGGGCACTTAGGGAACAGTATCAACCTCGGCAATATTAGCAATTATCTATGTGAACCTGTGGAGGATGGGAAAAGTTCAAACATTTGCTTGTCCTCAGAAGGTAAGCGAAGTTGCAGTGTTATAAATCAGTCAGCCTGATTGCACTTCTCAGAATATCCTGGAAAAATAATCAAATTGTAAGCACAGAGAGGAAAACAGAAAGAGTCAGTACTCGCCAAATCATGTCAAAGTTACTTAGGTTTTTTTGATGACATAGCTAGAGATCTGTTTTCAGGAGAGATGCCATTAATGTAATTCACTGCTCTTTAACGTGGCTTAGACACTCTAGGGAAATTGGGGTACCCAAAGCTTTGCAAAGCTTCATGGAAAACTCAGGAAATATGTATCAATAGTACCATGTCAACCTGTAAAGATACACTGAATGGGATTCTGTCCTGCATCTCGTACTTTTCAATATTTAATCAAGGAGCAAGATAGTATAAACACCAAGCCAGGGTAAAGTCTAGTTTGTCGATGCCATCAGATCCCAAACTGATGCCTGCAGCAAGGTGAGAAACAGGTATTTGCAAACTTGTCATGGTTCACAGAACCATTTTATTTGGATTTATTACCTTTGTGAGAGCATGAAGGCTGTCATAACATGGGTACTTCTCCTTTTCAGTTTTAATGTCAGATAGCTGGAGAGGTAAGGATGACCCTATTCTAACATGTCTCGTTCTTCCCTCCTTCCTTTCTTCCTGGAGTGTCAGTATGCTCTGGGGAGTTTCTCTGGGATTTCCTCTTGATCGTTATGGTTCCCACAGAGCAGTAAGTTGCAGCAGAAAAATATGTTTTAATTTTCCAGTGAGTCAAAATGTCTCTAAAAGCCAGAGTATTCAAATTCAAGTCTGATGTCCTAAATTAAGACATTTTCATTAGATTTTCTTGAATAAAAGATTTAGTGGGAAAAATAGAAATTTCTGAGAGGCGTTGTTTGAAACTGTATTTTTCCATTAAGATCAGCAGCCTAAAAAAACCCCAATGAATTGGATTAATTTGAAATAATATTTCAGCTGAGTTTGGCGTATCTTTTTTTGTAGTGAAGAGCTTATGAACTGGTCCTAATATCTGCAAAGAAATCTCAGCCTGTGGTATTTTTAGCCAATGCTCCAGGAACTACTTATTTGCTGTCCTGCAGTGTGAGATTCCAATGTTAAAGGAATAACAATAATAAAATTGCCTCCCTTTCCCTGAATAGTTTATGAGATACAGGAGATGAGACAGGGGACAAGCTAATAATATGAGTATATTCTGGGGTCAGTTGGAGATATGATTGTATTCTACAAGGAATGCATTTTAAGGAGCATTACAAAGAAAACTAAACATTTTGGACTGTTTTGTATGCTATTATTTTTGAAATAATTTAAAAAAATACTATAAAAATGTTTATTCCAATGATGCAGTCACATGAGCATAGGCTCTGCCTTGTAAATTCATCTTGGACTCACAACTGTAAGCTACAGGTGACTCTAGCTTGTTGTATAAGGCAGGCAGCTTCCCTGAGCTCATGTTGAGTAGCTTTAGGACAAATATCACAGCCACCACCCTCCACTAATGTTGAGGGTATCAGTATCTTCAGCACTTGTGGACAGTAATCAACATCCCAGAGAAATGCAGACCATTGCTGCGGTTTTAAATGATGTTACAAGTTTGAAGACTGCTGTTGAATTACGGGACCTGCAGGCAGGATTTCAGGCTTGCCGCTTTCTGCCACTATTGTGGCGCTGGCCTGAGTCATGGCAGAAAAGGACACATGGCTGTGGGAGTTCACTGTTTAGATATCCCGTCCCAATGCGTGTATTTGGTCCCCCACTGCGGTTTAGGGAAGCTGTCTCTGCGCAGCCTTCAGCCTGTTCAAGAGCATCAGCAGCTGCTAGCGGGAGCGCTGGTTCATTCAGCATGAATCAAGTATGAATTCTGCAGCACGAAATTATCCGATTTTAATATTTCAGCAGTGCATCCTCCGAAGAACCAGGCAGAGGGCAGCAAAGGCCTCTTTGAAAGGGCTGTGCCTGCATTGCTGTCACCAGCTTAGCAAGATCCAGCTTTAAACAAACCAGTTTCTCGAGGGTACGCTGGAGTTCATTATGTGTTCATTTGCCATCAGCAAGAGAGCGGTTGAGGATGGGAAGAAACTGCCGTACACAACCACTGAGATTCAAACGCTACAATATAATGTCCTTAACAGATTTCTTGGAAGCTGGTAAAACACAGTATCTGCGGGTTTCTTGACTACTGGCTACATGGGTATTATTCACTGTGA
Source organism: Syrrhaptes paradoxus (assembly GCA_013400615.1). Classification (NCBI taxonomy): domain Eukaryota; kingdom Metazoa; phylum Chordata; class Aves; order Pterocliformes; family Pteroclidae; genus Syrrhaptes; species Syrrhaptes paradoxus. The sequence continues at coordinate 66,103 of VZTO01012512.1, forward strand.
CCATGCTCTTCTGCCCTCTGATCAAGATAAGAGGTCCATAATTTTCTCTGTAGTCTCTCCTACGTAAGGGAATACTGTGCACTGAGGAAGCTCCGAAATAAATTATGGTGTGTCTTGCATGAACCCACATTTTCTCTAGGTGAGATAGTGGCATTAGACCAGGCCCAGATGTTGGAAAAACAAAGTAATTATACAATTTGAAGTGTGCAAATCACATCCATGAGGCTTAGAAGCAGAACATTTGTTCCATTTACTCTGTCTCTCCTTTATTTGCTGTTAAGCACTGCCAAGAGAAAACAGAAGACTTTGCTATAATTAAAAAAAAGCCCACCAAACACCCCAAAAATAAACAAACAAAACAGAAACTGTTGACTAGAATATTTCTGGCTATTGTTCATAAATTTTAGCTTGTTGGTGGTTTTTATCCAGCTTTGCAGATGAGCTTCTCTGGGAAGGGGGTCAGTTAGGTCTGAAAATTACCTGTCTCTTATCTTTATGATGTGTTTGACAAGATGGGTAATACAGAGCTGACCAAAATTATTCTCCTTGACCAATCCTATCACTTGATCAAAGAAAGCCCTGTACTCCGTGAATCTGAACAGTAGAAAATGTCTCAAGAGATCAACCTGAAGCCCTTAATGAGTAAAGACAGAGGACTTTTCTTTCCATCCTTCCCTTTCTGAAAGGTGTGTTGAGCACTGACTCCTTAGTGGGTTACTCTGTGAGTGCAGATGTTGGGAAGATGATTTCCATGTCAGGACTGGTCACAAGGAGTGTAATCGATCGTTACTGTTCAAACTTTTCTCACATCTGTCTGTGTTGCAACCTGTGTCGCTCCCATTGACACCTGTTTGAGTGCACGTTATGTTATGAATACCTGCTTCATTACGTGCACGTAATGCCATTTTCAGGCTTTAGGAAATTCTGTATTTATTTGTGGTTTTAAGTTAGTCTCTTTGTAGACTTGCATTATGAGGCATGCTAAAATTTCATTGCTGTTTGATCACACGCTGTGTTATTCACATGTTTCCCAGTGGCAGGATGGATGTTGCTAATTGCAGAGGTTGCCCTCAATTTCTCTACACCCTTATCACCCAGTGGGTATTTTCAGACTTGTTGCATCACCAAAATTCACACAGAACCAAATACTGCATGACTAATGCGTCCAGAGCATTTCCTGTGGCTTCTTTATTGTATTGTCTGAATGCTGCATAAAAGATAACAAATAAATCTTCACAGCTCCAGGTACCATCACCCTGATTTTGCTAATGGGGAAACAGTCCTTGTAGCTGCTATGCTAACGTTGGCAAACAGCCGTGTGTTCTCCATTGTCTAAACTTAGGGTCTGAGTCTTTCAGCAGCTACAGCACATATTCACATTTCTGCATCAAAATAAGAAAAAATTGAATATTTATATTCAAAGCACACCTGCAGCAGCTGTGAGTTGTGAGTACACTGCGCTGCTCCAGACCTGAGCTTTGAGGTCTGCAGACAGACACCAATTAAGTGAATGGATAATTGGCAATCGCTACATCTGAAGGGCAGGGACTGTGACTGGCCCAGCGCTAAACAGGCATTCAAAGTGAGAAGCCAGCTCTCAAAAGTGGTTTTCTGATGGCTTGGCCAGGAGATTTTCTTGCTATTCTCTGTCTTTTCATGACAGCATCAGAATGTACATGGGAGCGATGGAGGCTGAGACCACAGACAAGGCTCTGTAACCCCTGTTTGTTCACAAAGCAGTGGCTGCCAGGCGCAGTGTGGTGGATACATGTGTCACATAAAGACTTGATGCACACTGAGGTCTGAACCGAGCTTCGCCATGGGAAAAACAATTTCTGTTCTTGGATATCGCTGTCCACCTTTCACTGAACTTGAAAAATAAACTCAAACTGGCATGTTGAATTGTTTATTTAGCTTGAAATTAAAATATGCTGGGATGCTACATTCCTACATGTTCAACTAGTACTGCTTGCTTTAATTCACTGGGACCTACAGTAAGGGGGACATAAAACTTTGTTACAGTGCTCAGCTGACAAGTATTTTATTTCTTTGTATTTCAGACTTGTGATCTACCATTTCTATGCTCTTGTTCAACTACTGGTTGAAGGACAGGTTTTTTTGAAAGCTTGAGTTAAAAAGCAAAAACCAAAACCTGTTTTAGGAAACAGGATAAGAAGTTTTTCAGTTCTTTTAAAACTTTTTAGACCATTGCTACGAAGAGTTAGGAGTTCATTCTGTTTATAAAAGCAGTTTCATTATTGTTTCCAATTGTAGATGAGATTTCCCTGAACATAAGGCATTTTTTTTTCAAAATCCAGTGTTGGCACTATTTGTTTGTGATTCCAGTTCTTGTTTGGTCATGCAGCTCTCTCTTTTGCATCCATAAACTGAACACCACAAGGATCACTGGGGATAAAACATGAATTCATTAAAAGCAGTTGCAAATGTGTCGTACAATTGTGACCACATTGCTTAGAAGATTTTGTCCTAAAACAGATCAGACAGGACACATTTGAGGGGTAATGCCGGCTGTTCTGGAGAAATTTGCTTGTGACAGAATTAATGACATCCTTCCTGTTCAGCCTGGAACATGTTATTAAAATGGGTGAGGAAGAGATGAGCAGTAGAAGAAGGGTATGTGTGATGCAAGTATTTAGCAGGGTTAAATCTCCACAGGAAGGACCAGGAGGAAAAAAAAGTTTGGCCTTCACATTGCTGCAGGATTTTTATTGTTTTATACAAGTAAGTGGATAAAAACAGCTGTGAAACGTAGACAAACACCATTCTCTGGCCTTGCTTTGTGTCTGCTAATTGTACAGTTTCTGGAGTTATAACATGCAAATCTGTAAGTACAAACTCCCATGCTGTTTTGTCTCCTGGTTTCTATCAGTGTGATCTCCTAGTGAAGGTGGACAGGAAATACCAACTGCAATAGCATAAGAAATTATCCCACCATTTTTACAAATATTTAATAGGAGAGAGGAGGACATACTCCTTAGTAACACTGCCTGTGGTGCTTACAGATCACTGAAGAGATCTTATTCTTCCTATTTATTAATGATTTTTTTTTTCCCCTAACTTGTGCTTTCCAGGAGCTGATCCAGCTCAAACAGGTTGCAGATCTCTAGGATATCTTCACTTTGGAGAGGTCCCAGACTGAAGTTTGAGCAGAGGGGAGACATCTGTCTGCCCACCCCAGAGGAGCTGCCAGGTGAGCTGTGCCTGTTTCTGGAAAGTCCAGGCAAATGGGAAGGGTGAGATCACTTTGATGTAGAAACTGCCTGGAAATACTCAACTGTCCTTTTAGTGCTTGTCTCTCTTGTTTCCAGCACTGCCGTGTAAATCTTAAGTTTCTTAGAGCAGCAGAGAGCTACTTTGTGCACATGGCTCTTCTGGCAGTAAGGAGTGGTGTGAAAAGCAAGAAAAATGAGGGCAGAAACCTGACACAAAAGGACAAGGTCTGAGAAATGCGCTTGAAGGCTTCACAGAGGTTTTGAGGAGAGGTAGCTGATCTCTCAAGTACATGTCCTGAGAACCTCTGTAAGCTGAGTGGATTTTCCAGTTGGTGAAATGGTTCTGAAGAAAACTCTTTCCAGAAGTGCATACGCTTGGAAGAAGTTGCATTTTCTGCTCCCTCCTTTTCTCCAGTTGTACAATAGTCCTTCAGCCTCGCAGGGCAGCTCTTTTCTCCTTGGTCCTGAGGTCCAGGACAAGCAATGTGCTCTCCTGTGCACGTTCAACATCCCCACTCTGCCACAAGTCCTTACTCCAGCTATAAAAGTAATGAATATTTAGGATCATACAGATTGTTTCCTGTGGTAGAAGATGACTTTCCTGGTTTATATGAGAAACTGAGGCAATTTTAGCGCAGTATCTTAGCAGTATTAGTGCAAGCAATAAAATTTC
>VZTO01012513.1:0-13434 GCA_013400615.1 Syrrhaptes paradoxus
TTCTGTGATTCTGTGATTCCCTAGACACCAATCCTGTTTTTTTCTTTTTCTGCAGAAAAGTCCTGAACCTGCCAAAAGCAACAGCAGTTTTGTCATTGGCATACACAAGGCTTTTGACCCATATTTTTTCAGAGCAATTTACCATAGGTTTCCAGACTCTGAAATTGGAGTTTGGATGAGTAATGTAGCCTACACAGTAGACCCATGCTCTCAGCATTCTCTGAGTCAGGCTCCCACTGTCAATGCTGTTGTGTGGAAGTTCAAAACTCACTTCATGAGAATTCTGTGATATCCTCCTAGTGGTTGCTGCTTTCCTGAGCACCCTGATATTTAATTCGTTCTTAAGATTGTAAACCTGGACAAAAGTAGCATGTTTGCAGAGCAGATGGAGTGAATCTAATACAAGCAAATATTATCTGTGCATTTTCATCATGAACAGATAGCTCTATTAGTTACAGAGGATGCTCAGATTAATTCTATGAATCTCAAAACCAAACAATACGGAGGAAGAGACGTCCGAGACACTGCACATGGAATAGGTGTTTGCTTCTGACAGAAACACTGGTTATTGTTTATTAGCCTGTATAATTTGGATTATGTTGGATTTACTGTACTTTGTCTAATATTCACAGTTCTGTCCAAAACCCTTGTGTACACCATGACAAGAAGACAGATAAACAGGAACAAATGCAATACAGATCAACTATATCATGAAATATATCAGTAAGTGACAAAAAGGACAGGAAATAACAAAACTGCAATACAATATAAATATGTGTTCTATATATACACACATGGAGGAAGAGAGATTATACTTTGCAGGCATTGTGGGATTTTGATTTTATATCTATCTGTTGCAGAACAGGTTCCTCTTAAGGAAGCAGGGAAAATGATTTCTTGAATAATTATTAGCCCTAACTACATTTTGTATTTTCTGGAGTAGCTGCTGTCACTATTGGTGACATAACAGCTCCTTGAATAAAAATAGGAGGACAAAAGAAGACAAGCAAGACAACACAACAGGAATAAAGCATCAGGGCCCAGGTTGTAAGAGGAATTTTACTGGAATAAGTTTTTTTTCTTGTGACAATGCCACCCACCACCAATTAGTTACTCAGGTTTTTACTGCCTGGGTTACTAAAAGACTCTTCATTTAGATGCAAAACCATAATCTATTAAGATTTGAAATGCTTCTACTGTATGGTGGGGTAAAGGAGAAAGCACATTATCCTTTGAATTTGGTCCAAGATACGCAAACCTCAGACAATTAAGAAGAGAATAAATGATGCTGTCAGTGGTATGGTGGTTGGGTGACATTTGCTTAGGATGACCAGCATCATTATGAGTGGATAAAAAATTAATATGGATCTCTGTAAAGAGACATGACTGACATTTTTAAATGCTCATTTGCAAAGTAGTAAACGTAAAGAAGCAGATAATTAAGTTTAAAGGGCATTTTCCAACCATAACATTAAAAAGAGTGTGAGGTTAAACATTAACCTGACTGTAAACCCCTCCATTATGTCTCTCTACAAACAAGAGTGTCTACATTTTAACTGTTCAGTATGGTTCAGTGCATCAAACATTTAATGTGATTGCATTGCATATCATAAACCAAAACAATAAGATCCAAATTAACTCATAAAAAAAGTTTAAGAAATTCTAAGCCTACTTTNAGAGAAAATGTCACCTTAGTGATGCTTCCTACAGCCTAAAATGGCACCACCAACCCTCAGAAATTTTTTTTATTTACTTTATCACTGGATATAGAGCAGGGAGGAGTACATGCATATGCTACTACTGAAAGTCCTGATGTGAAAAAGTCTGAGAGTCACTGTCTTAGACATCACTCCAGCTCAACCTGAGGAGGATCTTTAAACATGGAAAGTCACTTGCCTGCTCTTTGACAAGCCCACTCTAAGATGAGAGCATCTGGACTGGGCTCATACAGCTGTTTTCTTCCTCAGTGCCAATTTCTTTTTGTGATCTTTGTAAAGTAAGAAGGAAAAAATAACCCTCTGAGAAGCAGTTATAGCAAAGTATCTCAAGCCTGTTATATCATGAGCATAAAAAGGACAAGCAGGCAACATTTCCTTTCAGATATCCCTTTGAAGTCACAGGCTTATAGTGTGAGTAACTGAGAGCAAGGACCTGTGAAATGTGCCTTTGAGTCATAGACTTCTTAAAGAGTATCACAAGGCATATATGACTGGGGTACACAACATCTGCAAACCATCATGGCATTATTGAGGTTTTGTTCAGCCTCAGACTCAGTGAGCTGCGGAGAGCCAAAAACTTCAGCAAGGGAAACTCGTTTCTCCCATCCTGATTCTACCTTCCCACTTGGGTGGTCTCACTGCTGCTTTGTGCAGTGACTGTGCTTGGGTCATTTTCTTATGAAGAAACATACACATACATTCTACATATAGCTATTTATTCTATGTGCATAAATTATGCACAGTTACCATTTATTGTTCCTTTCAGCCCTGTTATTGCTCTGCTATTAGTGGATATTTTTGCGTTGTTAAAAATATACTGCCACTTCTCTGCTGTTGTAAAGTCATCCCTTCAAACTAGCCTCACAACATGCTACTCTTTATACTTACTAAAAATGATTCCTGATCAGATAGATCTGATTCACTTCATAATCAAACACACAGATCAGCAGAACACCTCAGTCCTGACTGGTTACACCTCCTGATTCTCCTCTCAGGGTTCTTCTGCATTTCTCATCTAAAACAATTCCCATTACTTCTCTGTAATAAAGGATATTATATAAAGGATACTGCATCCCACCAATAATTCTCAAATAGGGAGCAAAAGAAATTATTTTAGAATAGTCAATATTGACATATCAGTTTCTAACAAACTTCAGAGAAAGGCTGATGAAGGTTAGGACTGTTTCTGTGTGTCGTCTGGTAGAGCCACTGCTGATCCTCACCCAGTATTCATCTGGAGTGGGAGGGCAGCACCACAGGGTGTCATTACATCATCACTTCCTGCTAGACCCATCAGGAGGTTTCCATGAGACTGCGTGAACCTCTTTGGCTTTCTGCATTTCAAAGGGATCAGAGAAACAGGAGCTGAGCACTGCTAGCAAAGGGAGTAACTGTTAGACCAGAAGATAAGAAAAGCCTAACCCAAGGGAAAGTGATAGCCAGAAGACTGATCTGAACAGCAGAGAGGTAACCAAGTTCTGCAGCAGCAACAAAAAATGAAAAGGGAATGAAGGAGAAGAGTGATATGGGTCAGTCCCAGACCTGCAGGTTACAGATCAGATCCTGCTTCTTCCTGAAGCAGAGCCACTGCAAAGATCGGAGGGACAAGCATTGCTGTTAAGGAGAGGAGGTAGGGAAGCAGCACTCAGTAATATAACCAGGAGTGGGTTAAAAAAGATACAATGACAACTCAAATCCCCGGGATGTGACTTCATGTAGAGCAGTGGCTGTTCCATGGTGCTGAGCTGTGTCTCTGACCAGAGATGTGGTGTGCCGGACATCAGGCTTCAGGATTCCCCAGAGTTCGGTCACAGTTTCCTTTCATTGCTTACTTTATGTAATTTATTTCTGTTGTATTTTCGCACGACTTGCATTCCCCAAGGATTAGAGGGAGAAATACAGAAACCCTATGAGAAATGTCAGCTTTACCCAGAGATAAACATCTGAATCCTGCTTGATTATCTGGATCTCACACTTTTTGGAGGCAGACCCATCATGGAATTGATTGCTAATGGTCCTAGATCCAAGGTTGTGGCTTTGCTGCAGAACCGAGCAAGAAAAGAAAGATAGGGCAAAAGGGAGATAAGTACGTGTTCACAACAGAAATAATGGCACAGGAAACAACAAAAGCAATCTACAGGGGAAAAAATTCATCTCTGAAGGAAAATTGAATACACTGTAATTCCTACTTAGGGAGAGAAGGGTAACTTTTCTAAAAAAAATGATTTATATTCTTTTCTCTAAAGATGTCATGGAGGCCACGTCTCAATGAATGGCAGAAGGATTTATGAAATTAAATGTTTGAATGACTATTGGATGTGACTTTTCAGATCGTCAAGTCACTTTGATGCTTCTACAATATTGCTCAAGGTGCAAGATGTGAAGGAATGCTAGCCAATATCTCCATGGGCTGGCATGGGATAATACAGACAGGTGCTGGAACCAGAATCAGTGAGGAATGCTTACTGAAAAAAGGCAATAAGGGATGGCAATTAAAGATACGGCTTTTTTGAGCTGCATGAAAATGTGTGTAATTAATTTTCCTATTGTTTTAAATGTTCCAGTCTTTCAAAGAAGCAGTTCAAAACACAATGAAAATTGGTCTGATCCAATAGACAGGCTTGAAATAATTTTGTTTAGGAGGTTTTACTCACGTACTTGTTTATCTAATTTATTTTCTGCTGAGGAAAAGGAAGGTGACGAGTGAAAAAGGTCACCAATGTTCAAATAACTTTTAAAAAATATTCATTTTGTTGTTACTCAGTTCTAACAGAAAATTATTTAATTGAAAATAGGAAGTGTCAGGAGAACTACAAACCATATAAATTGTTTCATCCAGAATTTGTAGAAATTAATTCATATTTTTCAAAGAGCCAGGTCAATGCTCTTGCAGAACTCTTCATTTCTATTGCAGCCATTTTTTTCTTGCTTTCTCCTCCTTAACTTCTTTTATTTTTTATTCACACCTCACTCTTGTCCCTATTTCCTTTCTCCTGCTTTCACCCCATTTATTTTCTCTTTTCTTTTACCCCAAACTTCCTGATATCTCTTTCTTTAAGCACGTACTGGTGCCCATCAAATAAGCTTGTGCTGCTTGGAGACACATTGCAATGCAGCAACCGCTGCTGAGTGATTCTGCTGCTGTTGTATGGCACAGTGGGATGGATTTAATCTCAGACATGACACCCCAGGGACTCAACAGTTTGATGAAGGAGAATGTTCCCCAAGTATCTTACTACAGAGTATTCCTATCTAGATAGTATTTCTTTCATAAGTTTTCTTTACCACCCAATCCCAGTTTAAAGTATTATTAAGTAAAGATGAAATTAAATCGAGAGAACAGGGCCATGTGGGTGACACTGTAGAAATAAAACCTCAGGAAACAAAATGCTTTAACTACTGTTCTTTTCCTCTTCAGACATGTTTGCTGTGGAAAGGTGGTCTGTGATGAGGGAGCAGAGATGGCAAACTTGAAGACAATAACAGATAAGCCTGCTATAAGAAGGGAGTCAGTAATCTATACCTTAATTACATAATTTCAGGTTATTAATAAAAGCAGTCTGAGATCCTCAATACCAGAAATGAGACAGTAACTGACTTCATGCAAGTCTTTCTAGCAATAGTCTAAGTGAAGCTGATGTGTTGCTTCTGCTTTAATGCATGGTTCCCGTGTAGTAAAATGTAATGGCACAGTCTCTAGAAGCCTGAATTTCAAAATTGACATAGTTGTCTCAAAAGCCTTTTTTTTTGCTGTTGTTGTTTAACTCATCTTTGAATTAAAATTAAACACACAAAGGATGTCACGGTATATTCATCACCATCATTAATGTTTATAAATATGTGAAGGGTGAGTGTCAGGAGGATGGAGCCAGGCTCTTCTCTGTGACTTCCAGTGACAGGACAAGGGGCAATGGGTTCAAGCTGGAACATAGGAGGTTCCACNCTGTAGTGGACTAAAAATGCAATTAGTATGCAACTACAGACTATGTAATTAAATTATGTCATTTAGTGAAACATAAAACAGTCAGAGACTTATAAAGCCTATAATAATGTAGTAGCTGTGAACATAAATGCTGCAGAAAAACTGCTAAATAAATCTTTCCTTCCTTTGGCAAGGAATATGTAATCTTTGAGGTTCTCTGTCCACAAGGGGGGAGATGGTCATGCAGGCTCACAATAAAGATTCATAGCTGTGATCAATATTTTTATAATTAGCTATAATAAACACTTAATTTGAGATTTTCAAACATTTTGCAAACATTTTGTTAAGTATTGTTAACAACTTTCCATCTTTGACAGACTTCTCAGGCTGCAAAATGGATTTGGAAATATGAATTCTGATTTAGGAATTTAGGCACCAGTCCTTTGTGGTAAGGTAACGAGCTAATTACGTTTTTTCATTATTTCACTATCACTGCCTTAAATGTGGTCTGCAAAAATAAAGGCATAAAAAAATATTTAGCTGCCCTCTTGCAAAGAATTTGGGCCAACTCCTTTTATATTTCAGCCAGCTTCCATCTCTGTGTTTCTAATTTACCTCTTAGGTTAGGTAAGCTGTTAAGATGGAAGATGTGTAAAAATCCCCAAGGTTCATGGGAAGCAGAATGGACTAGATTTTTAAGCTCTTGAGAACTTCATGTAAAAGTCACCATGATGAACTTAAGAGAATTTTAAAAACATGTGCTAAATAAAGAAACTAGGTAGTTTCCAAAGCAGGTTCTGGTATCATCTAAAGTTATCACAAGTGAGTCTGCTAGATGGTAAGTGAATGCATAAGGAAATCACTGATAAAAGCAAAATACTACCACAATTTCCAACCAAGAGAAAAGGAAAGGTTTTCTTTAACTTCACTGAGTCCCTTCGGGCCCTCAGTATGTTAATATTCTTGTCAGAAACACTACTGAAGGCTGTAAAATCTCTGAGGAACAGTGAGAGTCTCCATGGGTTTATTCAGGGTCCCCAAAGGACCTCCATGACTTGGAGAGATTTGCAGAAATTCACTGAAATATCACAGTGTCTTTGTTGGACTCACTGGCAGGCTGAGGGGTTAATCATCGTTTTTTTGAGAGACTCCCTGTACTGTATTCTAGTTCTCTGTTATTATTTCATCACCTATATTCGTTCAGGCTTTGGAAGAAAAAAAAATTGTTTAAACCAGGAAAAAAAATAGAGTGTGTGGTTTGGTTTTTTTTTTGTTTGTTTGAGGTTTTTTGCTTCATTTGTTTTGGTTTGGTTTTTTTTTTGTTTGTTTGAGGTTTTTTGCTTCATTTGTTTTGGTTTGGTTTTTTTTTTGTTTGTTTGAGGTTTTTTGCTTGATTTGTTTTGGTTTGGTTTTTATATCTACCTGTACATGTTTTCAGAGATGCATTTCTGTTATGAATATAGCTCCAGATATTCACAACAAATTGTGAGCTGGTTTCAATCAGCCTTCTGAACCCTCTCCTTTTCCCCTAGCTTTGCCACTTGCCGCCCAGGGACTTTGAGTAGCTCTCATAAGTTTTTCTATTTAATAGCACAGGCATAATAGCTGATAGGAGGATAATGAAGTTCTGTGCTTCCAATTTGTGCTGTGTTGCAGAGGGTGTACTTACCTATCACAGCCCTTTTCCTTCAGAGAGTATATCCTGGAATCTAATGATCTTCAGTTCAATCTTAACAGAAGCTTAAATAACTCTTCTGCTGAGGGAAGCTTTCTCATGGCTGAGGATAGGTATAATCTTAGTCTGAGTTCTGGTATAAGTATTTTATCTAAAGTAAAGTGCTTGAAGAAGATAGCTATAGTCAGATAAAACTTACTTTGTTGGGGTTGACTGGTGTGAGGAGCTCCAGTCAAATTCCAGCAACAGTGGAGCAGTGGAAGGAGAGAAAATTGAAATCTGTCACTCTGATCTCCCTTTTGTGGCTAATTTAATAGCTTTGCAAGCAGAAATAAGAATGAAATATGTGTGTGGCATGAGCTTGTCCCTGGTTTTGTCACCTTTTGATGACACCAGCCACTCTTCCCACCAATTCGGAAACGACACTTTGAGTTGGATCATGCCCCAAATGATGACTAAATACTTGTTACCAGGGAGAAGCTCAGGCCTGAGCATGTGGGTCTGTGCAGTGGTAACTCCAGTCAAATTATACCTCAATATTCAGGCTGTTCGATACAAGAATATAACCCTAATAATTTCAGAATTTCATCAAATTATACATCTGCTCCTTAATTATAATTAATTATGAATTGTAATAAAATGTGGGGTTCCGCCACTTGAGAGATACTGCAGAATCTAAATTTTCAGCACATATCAAAGGCTGGAAATGACTGCTTTGTGTGGTAGCTGCCTTTTTATGCCTCTAGATGGAGATCCTATCCATTTAACTCAACCCTCTAGAGAGAACTGTGGGATGCTTCAATAAGAGCTCCATTTTGCCTTTCATACTCCATAGACCAAAAATTACTTTGTTCTCTGATGTATGAGTTATAAAATTCTTTTGATCTGAATAACTAGAATTCTAGACACCATGCACACGCTTCACAGCTTACCTGCAAAAGGGAAAAAAAATGCCATTCTATTCTAGCTTTCCACAGCAGACATGTCTTGAACAATATTTATTTTGCTTGAACTGTAGTGGTGAAACACTCTGCCTTTTCAGCTGTTGTTCTGCAAATTTCCTCCTGTGTATAGGAACCTCTGACAAGCTGAGGTGTGCAGTATTGCAGGTAGGACTCAGAAGGAATGATATGGACCACAGTATTCAGTACTTTTATCATATGGGCAACAATATCACATGGTTCCCATGTGCAGAGAAAAGCCTTGTCATATCATCACCAAGAGACTTAGTCATTTGCTCACTGTCTTGGGACCAAAGGTTCTTTATAAACAATCCCAGCAAGAATAAGGTGACATGAGTGAGGTTATCTCCTCTAGTCCAGGGGGTGAAAATCCCTTTTTGTGGATCAAAATCAGTTAGATAAAACCATGCTTATTAAGCATATTTTTTCAGGTTTACCCAATGAATTAAGATACAAAATTTAACTTGGAATTATGTCAGCTTCCCAAATACCAAATGCAAATTCTCTCTTGATTACACAGGACCTGAAAAACAAATACATCTCCACAGCCAAAACTATACTTACAGAAAGATAGTAGATTAAGTGCCCTAGTACCAGTGAGTGACTATCAGCATAACAATAGCTGTAATAACAACAACAACAACAACACTAATACAGTAGATGCATAATTATCCAGATATTTGAGGAAAAACTGCTTCTTTTTTCCTGAAACTAGACAGATTATTGCTTTTTTTGCTGTTGTTGGTTTTGTTTTGTTTTGTTTTGTTTTGTCTGTACTGCCTATACTTTTCCTTGTGTGATGTTGTATTAGAAACAGTGAGGCCAGCAGGACCAGGGAGGTGATCGTGCCCCTGTACTCGGCACTGGTGAGGCTGCACCTTGAACACTGTGTTCAGTTTTGGGCACCCCACTACAAGAAAGACATTGAGGTGCTGGAGCGTGTCCAAAGAAGAGCAACAAAGCCAGCAAACAGCCTAGAGCACAAGTGGTACAAGGAGCAGCTGAGGGAACTGGGGTTGTTTAGCCTGGAGAAAGGAAGGCTGAGGGGAGACATCAATCTCTACAACTACCTGACAGGAGGTTGTAGGGACCTAAGTATCAGTCTCTTTTCCCAAGTAACAGTGAAAGGATGAGAGAAAATGGCCTCAAGTTGTGTCAGAGGATGTTTAGATTGGATATTAGGAAAAAATTCTTCACTGAAAGGGTTATCAAGCTCTGGAACAGGCTGCCCAGGGAAGTGGTTGAGTCACCATCCCTGCAGGTATTTGAAAGATGTGGCACTTAGGGTTTAGTGATAGAGTTGGCAGTGTTAGGATAGATGCAATGATCTTAAAGGTCTTTTCCAACCTAAATTACTCTGTGCTTCTGTGATTTTGAAAAAAAATCAGTGCGCCCATGGCACTATATTTGCCAGTTTTAGACTATTAGAACAGCAGTGAGCAAGATGTACTTAATAGCTGTACAAATCCTCAGACCCTAACAATAGCACTTAGGCAGCAATGTTGATGCCACCTACTCATGTACAGTTCCCTGCTGCTTTTGGGGGAGTATTTTTATTTTTGCTTTATTTCCATTGTTGTTAGTGGCACAGTGTTAGTCTGCTTTTGTTAATGTTCTACAACTCTGGTCTACTTATTGTTTCAAAATACATGCAAAAATTGTTAATTTTGCCCTTAGCTACCCTTCATGAGATGAGGAAAAGTAGATCCAGACAGGCTCACTGAATTTCTTTTTTGTAGGACATGTGTCAACTGAGAAAAACAAAAGTGCATGAAAATGAGAACAATGGACCACACCAAGGCAGCAACATACTCCAAAGATGTTTCTAGTTTCAAACAGATTGCAGAAAGTAACCCATGTGTTGAAGATTTCAGTCTTCTGATATCTGGGAATTTTCTGAAATGTATTTTTTACCAAAAGCCCAGAACGTGTCTCTAATCTCTCTTAAAGTCTGTAATAAATTCTGACTAATGTGCCTAGTATATTTGTCACGGGCTTAGGGGTTTTGTTTATCATTTTTTTTCACACTGTGTCTTTAAATGGTCTCAGGAAGCAATTTAGAATTAAAACCAGTGCAGCTCAGGATCAAAATCAGTTCAGGAAAAAAAAATAAAAACTGTTATTTCTACAGCAAAAATCAAATCCTCTTTTACATGGGTTTTGACTGGAGAGGAACTGCATCAAAGAGGAGAAGTTTCAAAAGTATATTTTACTTTTGTTTGAGTGCTGAATGCTGAAAAGTGCTCAGTGTAGCAATGCACGCAGGTTCCTGGGTAATCCCATTTAAATCACAAATATAATTTTCAGGTACAGATTATTTGTTTCTCTTTCATGTCTTGACCTTTATATGGTTTCAGAGGATTCAAAGAAGCCATTAAATCCTTACCATATTTAACTTGGCAATATGCACAATACAGAGGAAGGATTTGTCTAACAAATTTTGACAGGCATGGCATATCAGCTATTTTTTTTTCAATATACACAACATTTCCATAGTCTGCTTTATGACAGATGTTGGAGATACAGTCTAAATTTTAAATTACAATGATTGCTATAAGATTCATCTGCACCAAAGAGATGGAATCCTGACAGGGCAAGTGGAAAGCACTTGGATGTAATACTTAAGTACTTGCTGTTAAAGGATTATGATCTGTCCTGGTTTTGGCTGGAACAGAGTTAACTTTCTTCATAGTAGCTAGTAAGAGGCTATGTTTTAGAACTGTGATGAGAAGGCGGCTGATAACATACTGATGTTTACTGTTGCTGCCACGACAGTCAAGAACTTTTCAGCCTCTCTGCTGTGCCAGTGTCTGCAGGTGCAGGGTAAGCTAGGAGCACAGCCCCATCACTAGCCTGGGGTTTGACTTTAGGATTAGGATTGAGACCCAAATTGGCCAGTGGTCTATTCCATATCATGCACATCATGCCCAGTATATAGATGAGGCTCTGCCTGGAAGTTAGCCCCCTCGATCTCTCTCAGGGTCATCCCTTGCTCTTTCAGATGCTTGGGCTGTGATCGCTTTTTTTGGGATTGTGCTTTTGGGTCTCTCCCTGTCCTGAGTTCATTAGCCAGGAACAGGCTGAGCCTTGGTCATCAAGTGGTGAGCAGTTCACTGTGTATCACTTGTGTATATTTGTATATATTACTATAATTATTACTATCTTTATTATTATTATTTTCAATTTTAGTGCAGTTTAGTTATTAAATTGTTCTTATCTCAACCCATGAGTCTCTTTTCCCTTCACCCCTTTAATTTGCTCCCCCACACCTGGGAGGGGGAGGGTGAGTGAAGAGCTGCATGGTGTTTACTACCAGCTAGGATTAAACCACAACAAGATCCTAAGTGTGACATGCAGTTCTTGTCCCTTGTCCTCACCGTCTCTTTTCTGCAAGCCTCCTCCTCAGGATCCGCAATGGAATAGGATGAATACCCTCAATGGCATCATTTTGATTCCTCACACTCATCACAGTTCCCTTTTACAATGAACCAACTCACAGAATTCACCCATCAGTTCCCCGTTTTGCTGTTCCCAGCAACTGCTAAGGAGGTAAATGAAGGAAAGCTAAGCAGACGGTAGCTGCCAGCATGCTCTGTAAAGGGTTACTCTAGCTTGCACTAGCCTGGACTATGTTCTTCCTTGGGAGAGGTAATGGGGGTCCAGGCCAACTCCCCCATGCCCAGCTTCTGCCTGCTACTCACTTTATAATGGCCTAGCATCACACCAGGCCAAAAGTGCACGTACCATGTGGCCCACCAAATCCCCCGGTTCTGCCCCAACCCCTTGTCTAGTCAAGAGAAGGGAAGGGAAAAATTTTCAGCACTATGAAATAACTCTTTAGAGGGAAGAAACTACTGCAATGCAAACATCTCCCAACTACATATCAAATATGAAACAATAAATTATTTTATATGTGGATTTCTTGCCTTGGAAAATTTCCATGCAGTGATTATGGTGTTTACATTCCACAAAGTCATATATATTTTAAAATTTATTTCAGAAAATGAACTTGGTTGGTTTTCAGGTCACAAGAGAAATTTCTTTCCTTTTCTGGGTGTTCTCTGTTTAGTAAGAATGCACTTAGGATACAAGGATAAATTATGGTAGCCCACGGGAGTCAATGCCATATTGTGCAACTCACACAAACACCCATGGGCTTGCAGAGGAGAGCTCTGTTTGTTCAAGAATAAGATCTGGTACTTCTCATAACAGGAGGTCATATTACCTTAAAATGCCTCTGCCCCGTAGGTCTGCCTGATTAATAACATCTGTTCCCGTAACAACTGCCTCTCCAGAAAGAGAGATGGGCTCCGTGGCATGACAAAACCAAAAGTAAACCACAGGCAGTCCTGTAACGAGGGAGCAAGCAGACACAATAAGAAACAAAAACCTCACTATGGGCCTGATTCAAACCCTACTGGAGCCAACAGGAAAGAGTCCAATAGATTTCAGGGGGTCCTGGCTTAGGAGGCATGCATACCCCTGTCCTCTGCTCGTATAATGTTAGCACTATCAGCAGTGATGAAATATGTTGGTTGAAATGAAATGTTTCTCCAGACAAATACCTTTTCATCAACACACACAGCAAAACATGGTTCACTCCACAGTCATATCGATGCAAGCAAAGGAAGATTTTCCTGGAGTAAATGATAGCAGGTATGTCTCTCCATACCTAAGAAAGCTGTAACTGTCAATGTAATTTGCAGTTCAGCCTTCTCACAGTAGGAAAGTTTTGTGGAAAGAGAGGAAAAGGAACTCCTCTGCTTTGCTTCCCTTCAAAAGAATACAGTGAAAACGTACTTCTAACAAGTAAAATTAGCTTTTAGCTTTCATCCAGCTCCTTGCATCTCAGATAATAAAATCAGGGGATTTTATACTGAATTATCTACTATATTATCTACTATATTATCTAGTATATATTGGAGGGAAAGAATACCATCCAGAGGGACCGACAGGCTGGAGAGGTGGGCCAGTGCAAACCTCATGAAATTTAACAAGGCCAAGTGCAAGGTCCTGCACGTGGGTCGAGGCAATCCCAAGCACAAATACAGGCTGGGCAGAGAATGGATAGAGAGCAGCTCTGAGGAGAAGGACTTGGGGGTATTGGTGGATGAGAAGCTCAACATGAGCCGGCAGTGTGTGCTTGCAGCGCAGAAA
>VZTO01012513.1:13503-24879 GCA_013400615.1 Syrrhaptes paradoxus
GGGTATAAGCTAAAAGAGGGTAAATTTAGACTAGATATTAGGAAGAAATTTTTCACTGTGAGGGTGGTGAGGCACTGGAACAGGTTGCCCAGAGAAGCTGTGGATGCCCCATCCCTGGAGGTGTTCAAGGCCAGGCTGGATGAGGCTTTGAGCAACCTGGTCTAGTGGAGGGTGTCCCTGCCCATGGCAGGGGGTTTGGAATTTGATGATCTTTAAGGTCCTTTCCAACCCAAACCATTCTATGATTCTATGATTCTGTGATTCTATGATTCTATGATTTATCCTAAAAGTGGGTAAAAAATTCAGCTGAAAAGAATTAGGAATGAAGTTAGCTGGGAGGTGGCAATTTGTTTTCAAAAGTTTTAAGGTTTTAAACTAAATTTTAGTTCTTCAGTGGAATTAAAACCAAACCTCTGAACATTTTCTCAAAATAAAATTGCAGAGAAACACCTGTTTTCTTATCATAAAGCACATTTTTTTCAGCTCTGATCCTCTCTCTCACTGTTCCCTTCTTGCTCCCCTTCTCAGTCTCTGTCACCAGAGGTAGCTGCAGAGCCCTGGATCACAAACTCTTTCAGATGACTTTTTTTTTTTTTCTTTTTTAAATCAATACATCTCTGTGAGTTATTTTGTCTTTTCGCCTAAAATGCATTATTCAAGAATGTTCCTAAACAACTCTGCTTGGGAGAACTTCTTAGCTTGTCCAAAAAAAATGATGTCTTACACATCTAACTGGATAGCCAGCTGCTCAATTGTGAAGCTTTGGGTGAAAAGCACACAGTGAATTGCTGAAATGACAGTCTCATATATTAAAGATGTCTGGGCTATTTTCCTGTCTATTTTTTTGCACAGAATATAAATTCTGCTATGTTGCCTTCAGCCTATTCTTACTCTACAAAGCACATATTTAATTAAAGCATTCCTCCTCACAGTTTCGTTCTCTTGAACTTGATCCCAAGGATTTTAGGGATGTACCTGTGAACAGATAGTAGGAAAAATTGTCTGAGTAGCCTTATGTTTCTCTATTTATCCATGTGTTCACTTCAACATGGAATTGGCATACAAATCTTAAGTGTTTCTAAAAGCAAAAGCAAATGCATGAGCCTCACCTACTGCCAGTTGTATTTCTTTAAGTATAAATTACAAGATTACAAAGTTCCCTTAGACAGAAAACCTTTACCCTGGTACAGCATTTTGACTTTTCCACAGATACAAACTTGCTTATTTTCTTAGAGATCAGAAGGGTTTTTGCTGTTGTGCTGACATTTTGCATCATTTTATTCATTTTGTATCTGAAAGAAAATATGCAGCAGCAAAATGACAGTACAAATGTATTGCTCCATTAAAGTGACATGGATTGTATACATCTGTGCAACAGCAGTTAGTCACAGGGGCCAGAGAAGGATTCCTAAATCCCTGATGTACAGAGGACCCAAGCATAAATAAATTTTTTGTCTTCCTTTGATTGCACCCCCACTTTTAGAAGCTCTGTCTTAAAAGAGTGATGCCTTACGGGTGGGGAAAAAAAAAAAGAATATTCCAATTAGAAACAACCTAACTTCTCTATCACATCTGGCCTTCATGCCTCAATAATCCCTTGAGCAAAGCTCATAAATAATGAGTGCTCAGAGACTGGCTGTACAATTTGAGTGTATTCTATCAACCAAAGGATGCACAAAAGGATAGTGTATATCCTTAAGGCAAAAGCATGTGCTGTTTTATTGGTCTTCTATCAAATGTATATTGCTAGTAGCTTAATTACTATTTATTGAGTACTGCTGGTAGGCTATACAGGGCACAGAAAGAATTGCTGTGTATAAACAGAGCAGATTTTTATCTGTTCATTTCTTTATCACTACACTGCTATCCATTCCATACCTTTTATCATAGCTTTATCTGATACAGATTAAGAATCTTCTGATTTGAAAAAACTGAGGGAAGTACAAGAAAGCAAGTGTCAAGAGATAACCTCATCATATTAAAAAACCCCAAACAAACAAACAACCAGGTACAATTAGTCAAGAGAAGGTAAAGAAAAACCAAAACCAAAAACAAAAACAAAAAAACAACACTTTAATCTCACTGAAATAGAAGAAAAATATAGAAATTGTACATATCTAACTAGATAGCCAGATGCTGAACTGAGCTGAGCTTAATAATTCTATTGACTTCCACAGACCTATCCTTTTTTTGATTTTTGGCAGACTAATAATTTTAGTTTAATGCGGTGCCAAAATCTTTGCAAGTGTTGATAAAAACTTAACTACAGTGCAAGAAAATTAGGACACAAACTTGTTCCATAAACCTTCCAGAAGCACACTTAGGTGGAACCTGAAAGAAAGATGGAAACATTATTAATTTTATAATAAAATAAAGAGAAAAATGCATCTGAAAACCTAAAAATCTAGATCTGGATTTAAATGTTGTGTCTTTGTGCCTTTAGCACATATTTAGAGGCATTCTTTTTGGTAGGTTATTCCTAAGGTGATATTATAAGTTGCAAGGTGCTTTCATTAGCCAAAGCTTACTGGTCCTTCTTCACACATCTTTTACCTTTACACAGTTTCCAAGCAGTTTTCCTGGGATCTATTTCCTAAAGGCAAAGGGACTAATTTTGTGATGGTATCTCTTTTGTTTTCTTTCCTCTGCAGGCTTAAGGGATAATTGAATATCTTGTTAGCAGAACAGAAATGAATAACTCGTCGTATATAAACTCTTCCACTGAAAATGTGATGGCTTTGGAGAGTCCCTATAAAACTGTTGAGGTGGTCTTCATTGTCCTGGTAGCAGGGTCTCTCAGCCTAGTCACCATAATTGGGAACATCCTGGTCATGGTGTCAATCAAAGTCAACAGGCACCTACAGACTGTCAACAACTATTTCCTGTTCAGCTTGGCCTGTGCTGACTTGATCATTGGCATCTTTTCTATGAACCTATACACCCTCTACACTGTGATAGGCTACTGGCCCTTAGGGCCTGTGGTGTGCGACCTCTGGCTGGCTCTTGATTATGTGGTCAGCAACGCCTCTGTAATGAACCTCCTCATTATCAGCTTTGACAGATACTTTTGTGTCACCAAGCCTTTGACATATCCTGTAAAGCGGACCACTAAGATGGCAGGCATGATGATCGCAGCTGCGTGGGTGCTGTCCTTCATCCTGTGGGCACCTGCAATTCTATTCTGGCAGTTCATTGTTGGAGGAAGGACTGTCCCAGATGGGGATTGCTACATCCAGTTTTTCTCCAATGCTGCCGTCACTTTTGGCACTGCCATTGCAGCCTTCTATTTGCCTGTTATCATCATGACTGTCCTTTACTGGCAAATCTCTCGAGCCAGTAAGAGTCGGATAAAGAAAGGGAAAAAGGAAGCTGCCCAAAGCCAAGATACAGTTTCCCCCAGCCTTGTCCAAGGCAAAATAGTGAAACCAAACAATAACAACATCCCAACCAGTGGGGATGGGTTAGAGCACAGCAAAATTCAGAACGGAAAACCCACTGGAGAGAACATGACGGAGAACTGTGTTCAGGGGGATGAGAAGGAGAGCTCCAATGACTCCACCTCTGTCAGTGTGGTTGCTTCCAATGTGAAAGAGGACGAAGTTGCCAAAGATGCCAGCCAGGCTTCTGCCTCCCAAGACCATCTCAAAGTGGAGAACTCGAAGCTGACATGCATTAGAATAGTCACCAAGTCCCAAAAGGGCGACTTCTCTGCCCCCACCAACACCACTGTGGAGATTGTAGGCACCAATGGAGAGGAGAAGCAGAATAGCGTAGCCCGGAAAATTGTCAAGATGACAAAGCAACCAGCTAAAAAGAAACCACCTCCTTCTAGAGAGAAAAAAGTGACAAGGACTATTTTGGCCATCCTCCTGGCCTTCATCATCACCTGGACCCCATACAATGTGATGGTGCTCATCAACAGTTTCTGCACATCCTGCATCCCCAGCACTGTATGGACCATAGGTTATTGGCTCTGTTATATCAACAGCACCATCAACCCTGCTTGTTATGCGCTCTGCAATGCTACTTTCAAGAAGACTTTTAAGCACCTTCTTATGTGTCATTACAAGAACATAGGAGCTACAAGGTAAAAATAATAACTATAATAAAAATAATAACGGAAAGGGTGAAGAAGTTCCAAATTAATTTAAAAAAAAACCCCAACAAAAATGCCGTAGCACTTTATGTTCTTCTATGGAATGTGCAATCCAGGATGTTAGTGGAAATACTGACATGGGGCACCAGCTCCATCCCTGAGAACTATACTTAAAAACACTTTTTTAATTATTGAAAATTAATCTTGAGGACATGGGGGTGCTTGAGGAATTATTCAAGTATGTGGACTGGAGGCACAGTCCCTTGCTTTCTGAGAGTATTCTGCAGAAGGGCTTTAGAGTCTACAATTCTTTGTCATTCTGTGTAAAATACTTGTTCTTTTATTTTTTTTCTTGTGTCTGTTTAGTATGTCTTCATCTAGGGAAAAAAATAGGGAATATTAATAGTAACTGTGTGGAAGAGGCATAGGAGTTTGGAAGATCCTTACATAATCCAAAGGAATCATGGTGGAAGATTTCTAAAGCTCAAAGTAGTCTCAAGTTTTTTTGTCACTGTTATGTGAGAACCTTAATGTTAGTTAAATCACGATGAAAGTTGTTTTATGTTGTTTATGACGCTACCATTTCCAAAACGGCATCAGTTCTGAAAGTGTACTTATGCTCAACATGTAACCATTGCCTAACCTGTGTAACATTCAAAGTCTGCCATTTGCCCGCTTCTAGGGGCTTTTGTTCTGTGATTCCTTCATCATGTTAAGATAAAAGTGAAAAAGGCAAACTTTTCTAGATTGTTATATGCCGAGACTATTTTGTTATATCCCAAGACTATTTCAGCATCCATGTAAACCAAAGTTTTGAGACAATTTCTTTCACTTTGTTTGTCATATAACATCCACCCATGGATTTGTCTTTTACCTCCATCAGCCTTTTCTTCCTTTTTATACCTTAGTTGTCCAGGACACAAAGACAGAATATCAAAAGAAGCTGTGAATTCAAAGGTCTCATCCAGTCAGACACCATGGTGGCCAAACAAGGGCCTCAGCTGAAGAATAAAAACAAGCTTATTGCTAGGAAAATTGAGGTTACATCCTTTTCAAGTTGGATGTATAAATGAAGACGTATGCTGAGGCTCCATAGAAGGAATAGTTAATATCAGATGACTATGCTCTTGACCAGTCAAAAGATGATTCATACTCATTTATTGAGGAAAAAAGTAAGATGGATTGATGGGCCCACACAGATCATGCTCTGCCTAAGCCCGTAGTGTGAAACCAGTGTCCTTCTTAGGTTATCCTGGACAAGATGTTTACTTTGTGGAAAACATATTGTCTACATTGCCTTTTTGTACCAGCTGGGAGCAATATTTTTACTGTAAACCAAGGGATAACACTAATAAGGAAGAGAAAAAACAGTGATTACACAAAGCCAGATACTGAAATAGTCTGGATGGGGGGCTAGCCAGGGTCAAGTTCAAATATTATCTGCTACTCCACACCAGCTCTATTTCAGCTTATTTCTGCCTGATAAAGAATTTACTATGATACATGACATCTATTGTAGCACAACTGAGCACTGTGTGGATAAGACAAAGTGTATCAGATTACTGAAAACAGCAATTGTCTGTTAGTTATGCATATTCTAGTTACCTCTTTCTTATAGTAACTCTAACTTCGAGGCACTAGTGAAGGTACACCTACAGATTTTGCTACCCAAAAAAAAGTAGTTTGTTGCGTAAAGTGTCCTGAGAGACTGTCTTCTGGAGTGAAAGCCACCTACCAAATAGGACACCATATAATTCTGTTATTTCACGCTGCCACACTAGAGTCTTCCAAAATGCACTTCAAAATAGCAGCCTTCAAGATTACAGGGAAATTAATCTTGCAAACTTAAGTTTTACATTTGAGAAGCTTATTGGAACATAGTGTCAAAGCACTTTGGCAATATGACAATTTTTATGTTTCGAAGTACAATTTCCTTGCAGCAAGTGAAAATGAGGAGGATTAAAATGCAGTAAATTAAGGCCACATTAAACTCAGGATTAATGTGTCTTAATATGCATTCATTGATTTTATACCCCCAGTGATTTCATCCTAATATATCTAAGCATCTCCATGCAGCCAAGGATCGAATTTTGTAACCCTCACTTATAAATATGTCTTCAGTCATATTTACTATCACTCTTTTCATCTTCCTGCTTACAAGGAAGAATTACTCAATGATAAGACTTGCAAAACTGAGTGCTGCTTGTCTTTCAATACTGCATTCACTAAGCTTATCCTGACAGGTCAAGGGAAATACTTACATGATCATTTCTAGATCATTCATTCTCTTACAGTGTTAACAAATCCAGATAAAAACCAACGATAAAAATAAATCTGTTCATTTTCTAAATTTAACTTCTTTAGAAAAGTTTCATGAAAGAAACACACCTGCTTCTTTCTTTAAGCAAGTGCTGTGGGTATCAATAGTACAGGTACTCCAATCTGGAAATAGTGGTTTGTATATTCTTATTTAACCTTTTAACTCCAGTTTTCCAGCAGGTGTGTGAATCCTTTATTCTGGCCTTTGAAACTGTCACTTGTTCATAAATTACAAATTTCCCTGACAAATAACAACAATTCTACAGGTTAGAAAGTGCAAGCTATAGATTACAATTATACTTTTTCATCACATAATATGATGACTCAAAATACCATGCAGAAAAAAAAATATTTGGGGGCCAGTGTTCATGAAACAAACAAACACACACACTCATACAAAAAAAGAAAAATCTTCAGTTTGAAGCTCTCTAGCACTATTCCCTAGCACCACCCCCATTTTTGATCCTAAAGGGCAAGATGCTTTGGTTGGTGTTGTAGCATACTTAAAAGGCTTGCAGGACACACAATCCTGTGTGTTTCCACTTTGTACCAGTTCTGTGAAAAAATATTTCCATGGTACATCCACATTCACTGCCAATTAAACAATGTAAAAATAGATCATATAACCATAGAATCATAGAATCATAGAATGGTTTGGGTTGGAAAGGACCTTAAAGATCATTGAGTTCCAACCCCCCTGCCATGGGCAGGGACACCCTCCACTAGACCAGGTTGCTCAAAGCCTCATCCAACCTGGCCTTCAACACTTCCACTTCCACCTACATATGCACACACAGACATGCAAACACACACCCCGACATGAGCTTCATGACACCGCCTAACCCCTCCCAGAGGCAGAGAGGAGGCAGAGCCTTCCCTGAGATACTGGGAACCTCTCGAGTCTTCAGCTAGTTGTGTCTCAGTAAGATAAAAATTGGGATAATCTTTCAGAGACACAAAATAATTTTTTCTTTTGAACATCTTTTGTGCTTTCATGTCTTTCCTTTGTGTCCCAAACCACATTCACCAGGTTCCACTTCCCTTCTGAGTGATAGTTCTGCGAGATGTAGATGTCGGTCTTGAAGAGCAACACTCCCTGGGTGCCTTCTCCAGCTTCTCCGGCTGTCACCCGCACCCCGTCGCCCCCAAGGCCCCAGGTAGCCGTGCTGTTGGTGCTGCCATGTCTTCACCTTGGGCCTGGCCAGAGGATCTCAGCGACACGTCCACACCACGTGCTGGCTGTTTTTGTTTCACATAGAAATCGAGCAAACTGTGCAGGTGACTCATGAGAGGGAAAAAAGAAAACAAAAAACAACAATACAACAAAAAACTGCAGTTAGCAGTTCTAGCCCGCTCCTTTTCTTCCTCATAATTGTTTCCAGAAACAGGCTAAAACTGAAAAGGTTCAACCAACCCTTGCCAGTAGCATGGCTGCAGCAGGATCTATCACATCGGCAGCCCATAGGGAGCGACTTGTACTGTCACAGGACAGCCCTACCTTCACTCTCCAGGGAGAGAACAACGGCCTGAAGGTATGTCAGTCTAACTGGCATCTTTTCTGATTATTAAACACATCTGTGGTTAAAAAAAAATAAAAAATAAAAGAAAGAAAGAAAAAAGTTGAAGTCAAGATATCTGTTTTTCAGTGAGGACAAAACCTAAGAAAAATTTCTGTTTGGGATTTTGATTTCATTTATTAGGAATCATGAGGATCCATTCAGAGACAGCAAAGTGTTTGAACACTGCCTGAGGAAAAATAGTCCAAAGCTGATGAACACATCTACATAGGTCAGATTTCCTTCCTTTCTTTCTTTCTTCCTTTCTTTCTTTCTTTCTTTTTTGTTTCGCAAATGCTCATGGGGATGGGAGGGTTCAAATGGACCCCAGGGATCAGCTGTTTGTCATCCACAAAGCATGAAAGAGACAAAAGCAAGCACTGAATCTATCAGCCCTCTGTTTTATATTTTTCTGGTGGAGTAAAACACATTGACAAGAGGAGGCATCTTTACCACGTGTTGCTGTGGTGAGAACAGCCCACACACGGGTGAGGAAACCCTCTGGGTGTCCATGTGTCTGCTTTGTAGTGGAGTTTGCTGGTAAACTCACTGGCCCCTTCCCCAGTTTTGATTAGTTTTGGTCCCTGTTCTTTGTACCTATGGATGGGACAGCTGCCCCAGTGCTGCCTGTGGATACAGCTCCTGGTTTCTTCTGTGGTACTGAGGTGGCACACTATGAATTTTTCACCTCAACTGGCAACACCTCTTCTTGTCATTTCTGTTACCCAAAACTGAGCCTGCTACTGGCCTTGCATGACCAAATAGGTAAAGCATCCTCGCACACATCATGCTGCAAAGCAGGCATGAGGCAGCTGGGGAAACAGGGAGAGTGCGGCTGATAATGGTTTTCCCTCCCTCCCCTTTCTTAGGAAAGAAACAGCAGAAAAATAAATGCTTGTCCTGTGGGTGGGGGGTGTTTGCTGACAGGTAGTGGGTTTGGAATCTAATAGCCTTTGGTATTTTTGAACATCTCCTCCTAAATGGCTCTGTACTCTCAGATGACAGCAGTGCAAGTGGTAGAAACCGAGAAGCTTAAAATAAGTAAGCTTTTTTTCACCCCCGGGTCTACAGATGTTTTACAACATGTCTAGATACACTTGCTAGGGATGTGATTTCTATACAGTATCACTTTCATCATTCTTGTATATAATGAAAAGCTATAGACTTTTAAAAAACCTTTTTTTTTAAATTTATAGAAAATCTTTCCCTGAAGGAAGTTGAGAGATGGTCCTTAATTTGCCGTGGCTTCTTTTCTCATTTCTCTGCCTGTCTTTCCTCTTTTGCCACAGTCTTGACAAAAAGTTATTCTCCTTCCTCACTTTAACAAGTATGTCACCTGTGTTTCCACTACAGGCGTGCAGTTCCTCTTGCCTTTCAGGCACTGTGAATGCTGGTATTTAATCTCTTTAACAACACCAAAATACTGCCTTCCCTAGCATGCAAATCCCCCTCTACTGAAGCCCAAACTGCTACATGGAGTTCCATGAATCCTTTCTGCATGGGTCTTAAATTGGAAGCAAAAAAACTCCTCACATGAAACAAAGCCAAATCAATTCTCTTCTTCCCCAGTTTTGTCATCTCCATGTTAGAAACAATGGCAAAGAGTGAATGTTCTTCTAGGGCAGTATCATGCAGCAACATGCACAGATTAATTTTGTGCCCCATGCAATGGTAAGGAATCCCTCCCTACCCTTCAATCCCCTTTCATTCCTGTTCTCACTAGCAGAGTATTTACTGAGAAACCAAGTCTAAGAATGTAATTATAGCAAGGCTGATTTGGACGTGAATAATTTACTACAACCAACGCAATCATTTCTCCTATATTTTCATTTCCCTCCTTTTGCTACGGCCTCTTTTGCTACATTGTGGAACTAGTGGGTTATGTGAGCATATCAGTCCTCCCAGGCCTCGTATTTCAGGATACTGGGTAGATTTGTTATACACATTTTATTCCAGTATTAAACAAATAAAGGGAAACAAATTCTGCTGCATTTGCTCCTTCCAAAGCTCTGCAAAACCTGAAAAGTGCCATTACTTTACTACTGTTTTTCATCTTTTTATAGTGAGTTTCTCTTTTTTTTTAATATTATTTTTTTTTACCATACTTATGAAGAAGCACACACAAACTGTTTTCTTTGAGCTGCCCCAAAGTGCTCTGACTCTCTGGGAGAAGAGGCTGTGGGTGGTACATGAGGCAGTATGGTCAGTCCGTGTTACAGTGGTCTTTGGAAGAAAGGATTTTGCTGGACATTTGATGTTTAGACTGTCTCACCTGACAGCACTGGAGAAAGCACAGGAGGATGAGCTTGGCATGCTCTAACATGTGAAGGGACAGACAGGTCATGCTCGGATTGCTTTTCTGCTCCTCCAGCTCATGTAGGCTGTGGGGAGAGGGGGGGAATTCTGCCACCCTCCAGTGGGACCTGTCTCTGCACCTCCACCCCAAAAACAGCCCTTCTCTGAAGCACATCATGGTAGTAGCAGTAGTAGTAATAATAATAAAAACACCAGTGAGAGTGCCGTGGTTGCAAATAAACAGACCTTCTTATATCTTATCCCTTAATTCTGGTGCCACTTGGCAGAGGTGGTTGGTAAGTTAGAGACTAGCAGTTTGTAAATACCTTTAGATAGTGTGTTTTAACATGACCAACACCATAATTTGACTGTGTAAAAAAATAATACATTACGTGTAATACTATCCAGATAAGGTTATAATGTAAATATATCTACAATGAATGTCCAATTACTCTTCAAGCTCTGTGTACGAGGAAGAACCTCATCTCTTCTTGAGACTTTTTTTTAACTTAAGGATATGGAAAACTTGTTATTCATTTATATAAAAAAGCAACTGCATTCTTTTATTCAAAAGAAAATACTACTGCAAGAAAGAAGGGAATGCATTACATGTATGTGATATCCAAAATCATATGATAAAACTGGGAACTGAGGATCTTGCAAGTCAGAGACTTGTCAAATTCTTGATGCCGTACATATGATCTCATATAAGATAAGCACAAGTTTATGGTTAGCTGTGTAAAGCTGACGCACTTCATTATATATACATTATAGATATATATTTATATATGCTGTATAGATATATAGATACTATACACAGCATTCATACAGTGAAAGCAAAGTTTGATAAAGTCATATTAACTGGGAATTTGGATGTAATGTAGTGGTCCATTTGGAAGAAAAATGTCTGTGTTATTAAGCAACATTCAAATAAGTTATGCAGATAAAAGAAGAAGGTGCTTCATAAAAAAAAAAACTCATGAAGGACTGAGATGATGAGGGTCTGAAATATCATGAAGACACAACTAAAATCACATGCAATATATGTGTATGTACTTCTGCTGAATTGTATTCCTAGTTAAAGCATTGCATTAAACAGCAAATTATAAA
>VZTO01012514.1:2394-19405 GCA_013400615.1 Syrrhaptes paradoxus
AAAAGAAAAAAAAAAGAAAAAGAAAAGAAAAAGAAAAAGAAGAAGAAAAAGAAAAAGAAAAAGAAAAAGAAAAAAACAAAACTACCTTTTTTCCCCCTCAGGCAACAGCATTTGTAGGAAAACCCTGGAACAATCCTGGCTTTCTTCTGGTGAGATCTATTTACAGCACCAGAAAATTTGCCCCAGGGTCTTTCACCAGAAGAAAGCCAGGACTGGTCGAGGGGCTACTGCCTGGGGTGTGATGAGCAGTCGTGTGATGGAAAATCTCGGTGCCACGCCTTGCTGAAGTGTTTAAAGCCAGAGCAAGAATAAAAGAGAATATAAAAGGAAAGCAAGGTTTCCTCTTGAAGAGTTAAGAGTAGGCTGCAGCCTCAGATAGATCAGTGACACTCAAACTGCCCGTGGGGTGGGAAAGATAAAAGGATGGGATTCCTGGAAAAAGTAAAAAAAAAAACAAAAACAAACCAGCACAAAATCAGGCCACTGAGGATGTCGAAGGTGGCCAACTGCACCCCAGCCCTTCCCCTGGGAAAAAGCATTGCCTGTGATGCTGGCTCGATTTCCATGGGTACAAAAAGCTGTTCCTACCCTGGACCAACGTCAGTGTCACCATCCTCTGGGCTGGGTGTTCTGAAGCCATCCGGCAGGACCAGGATGAGCAGGACCAGGACAGGCAGGACCGGGACGGGCAGGACCAGGACGGGCAGGATGCAGGCAGCTGGGCACCGACTCCATCCCAGCCAGACCCAGTGCCTGCAGGCTGGGGAGCACTGGTGCGGTTTGCGTGCCAGCGGCCGGCAGGCGGGTGCCTGTGTGGTTTGCTGTGGTTAGTGGAAAGCTTGTACCATTTGTTGAGCTTTTATGATTTAAATCTCGTGCCTGACAGTCAAGTGCATTCTTGCACATTCTAAACAACGCAGAAGATGCCGTTTCCTCGCTGCTTGCTTTCCACTGTAAACACTGGGATTCGATCTGTCTAAACTTTTGTCCTTTTGGGGAAAAAAAAAGCCTTAAGGGATAAGATATTTGTAAGTTTTTCAGTTTGTTTGTACTGAAACAACCAAAGGGCTCTTCTTTTGGCTGCTGTGCCTCGGGGAGCACATCCCCGGCACGCCGAGGAGGGCAAACGCGGGCGCCGGGCAGCGCGGACACCCCAAAGTCACCTGGGGGTCTCCTCGGGGACTGATATCCTGGGGGTTGGATTATTCCCTCTTTATTCGTATTTAGTGGTGCCTTGGGAGTTTGCTGAGTTGCTGATGCCACTGAGTTTTACCCAGAGCGTTGGCATCTCCTGGGCAGCCCCTCGAGAGCAAGCGATGGGGACAGGTCGGGGTGTCCCTTTGCTTTACCCGACCCGCGGCGCTGACACAGAGCCAGGGCTGTGCACGGGGCAGTGGTGGGGACTGTGGCTGGGTCACTGAATCAGACGATCACAGTGGCCCCAGCCCCGGCTCCTGGTCCTCCGGAGGCAGTGGGGTCCCCAGCAGCAGGGTGGCAGAACATCAGCCCCACCTGGGTGTGTGAATTCCCTTGAAAACTCCCTGGAAAGCGGGTGAGTGTCCCCAAGGGTCACAAATAAACATTTTTCTCCCTGCAAAGAGTAGGGCTCTCTGTTACAAAAAATGCAAACGTCACCTAGAGCAAAGCAGGAACAACGGGAAGTGTTTCAGTGTGGCTCCAAAGGAATATTGTGGGAGGCTGATGCAGCGAAGGCTGTAGACAAATCACCTCCAGGCTCTCCTGCCTCCCTCTCTCCCCCTTTTTTGGGCGATTAACCCTTTCTCCACCATTTGCAGGTTCTCTGTGTCCGGTGCCCAGCGTGGGTTGCGATGTGAGGGATGCTGGCTCTGTGCAGGATGGTGCTGCTGGAAGCAAACGATTCCTCCCCAGAGCAAACATCCAACTGGTTGTTGCTTCAAAGGCAGAAAATTGCATCAGCAAACAGCGCAGGGAACTATCCTGTGCAAAGCGAGAACACGGGAAGGTATTCATTATCCAGGGGTCCAAAATACAAGCTGCGATGTAGAAATAGAACAGTTGCAGAGGCAGCAATGTGGGTGATGCAAGGCTGCTGAAGGCACGGGTCTGCTGCCCTCCTATTTTGGGTCCTGCCTTCCCCCTCGCTGGGCTGCATCCAGCCTCCGCCGGTGCTGGCTGTCGGCGCTGGCGCGGGAGGTGAGGTCTGGCACCGCGGGGCGTGGAAACAGCCGTGGAAAAAGCAACCTGAGAACAGCGCGGCTCTGTCTGCGCTGCAGCCCAGCTCGTACAGCAGCTGCCTGGCTGCTGGCCTCGGCCGTTGGAGGGAGCGCGGGTGGATTAATTAAGAACAAAACATTTTGTTTCGGTCTGTGGCATGGGCACGTGTGCAGGGGCAGCAGGAAGTGGCAAGGGCTCTGCTTTCCCTACCCTAAAAAAAAGACCCTAAAAAAAAAGGAAGATGTAACTCTCTATGATAGGAAACCAGCTCATGCCCCTGTGCAGGGCTCTGCGCCCATGGGATGGGGACGGGTGACGCACCCTGGACCCTGCCTGCACCGGGCATGTGCCCGGGTTTGCCAGCAGTAGGAATGCAATACTCGCTGGAGCAAGTAGGATTTTTCCATCCTAACCTGCCCCTTCTTGTCTTTCCTTTCGCTTCTCATCACACCCAGTGAGCACCGGAGCCGTGTGTCTGGAGGGGGGTGAGCGCACGGGCTCGGCGGTTCCGTAACGCAGGAACTGGGGGATGACCCCGTTAGTGCGGAGACGCTCGGGAACACGAGGGGACACAGACACCAGGAAACCTCGGCACTCACGCTGTTTGTAAACTGGGGGTGGTGTTTGCAGAGGGATCCCCACGAATCACCGCTCCCTGTCTGCTCTCCTGCATCCCACACGGGCCAGCATCCCTCCAGCCGCAGGATGGTCCTTCCCAAACCCCAGGGAATTCCCAAAAACCCCTCAACATTAGGCACAGTTTATCAACAGTAATTAATTAAAAGGCAACCTGTTGTTATTAATCTGGAGGTTCCCAGAATGCAATTGTTTCGTCCCTGTAAAATTACACAAAAAGAAAAATTGCTGCAGCAAGTTTTCCTTGGATTGGAAACACGACCTTTCTTTTCCGCGTGAGTCCAGCGCTGCAGAAGCAGCAGCCGGCTGCCTTCCCGCTGAGCGGCTTGCGAGGCCCGTTCCCCTGGAAGGGTTGCTTTTCCAGCCGTGTCAACCCAAGGAAATTTATTCAGGCAGTCTCCAGGGAAGGTCTTGGCAAAGCATCAATAGGTTCTTTCATGAAGGAGACCTTTATTCACTGGCCTTTAAGCCGCCCTGTGTCTGGTTTGGCTTTTGGAGTCTGTGTGTCTCTGACCGTTTCCACGCCTCAGCGCCGCTGCGGGGCTCCGGAGGAATTTGCTCAGCCCGCAGTGAAACATCTGGCTCACCGATAGCACAGCTGTGGCAGCGGTTCCCAACCCGGCCCTGGTGCTGCAGCCTTGGCGTTACCGGCACCTCGGTGAACGCTGCGGCGCGGGGCAGCCTCTGCGGGGCGGCTGGAAACGGGCAGCATGGGCAGTGCAGGCAGCATGGGCAGNGGGCGGGTCGGGCAGCCTGGGACGTGCGGGCAGGGCGGGCAGTGCAGGCAGCTTGGGCAGTGCGGGCAGTGCGGGCAGCATGGGCAGTGCAGGCAGCATGGGCAGTGCAGGCAGGAGGTCAGCGTGAGCAGTGCAGGCAGCATGGGCAGCACAGGCAGCACGGGATGACAAGGGGGGATGCCCTGGGGGAGACACCCCGGTGACAAGGGGGGACATGGGAAGCCTGGGAGGAGGAAGGTGACCTGCAGGGAGCCGCTGTCCTTGAACAGCCTCTGCCCTTCCCCTGGTGCAGCCCTCCCAAACCACAGACAGACGGGCTCTCTCTCTTCCTCAAATATTTCTTAAAAAAAAAAAAGGCACCACAAGGGAGACAGCGCTGCAAATATTTGCAGATTCAGATCAGTTAAGCTTTGAAAGATTTCAGCTTGCAAAGCTTCCGCCGAAACGTGGTTTCTGCCCCGTCAGGGGTTATTTTCTCTCTGCCGGTGGGCTCTGGCCCCCTCCCACCCACTCCCCCCATGCTGCAGCTGGGTCTGCTGGCAGGGGGAGGAGGTGAAGGACCCCCCCCGCCCAGCAGAGCCCCTCGCCCCAGCTGGAGGCTGCTGGCATGTGCCAGACCAGGGGCTCCAGCCCAGGGCAGGGGCTTGGGCACAGCCACCCTCCCCGGCCACACTCCAGAATCCCCTCCTCCTCCAGGAAAGTTTATTTTCCACGTGCTTCCCCTCTCGGACCATCTCGAGGAAATACTGGGGCAACTGCACCCACTAAACCTGTTAAATAATGAACCTCCAAGGAGCAACAGCACAGGGCAATGAGTTCATTTTATCCCAAGAGAAATATTTCCCCATCCACAGACACAAAACATCCCCGTCCAAACCTGCCCATCCAGCAACAGTTTATTTAAGTTTTTAAGAACATTTTCCTGCACTGTCAGTCATTGTTAGAACGATCCCACGGANACCAAAGAGCCCAATCGGGATTAAATCCCAGCAGGTGAGAGGTGCAGCGCATTGGGCTCGTAGGGACGGCTCCGGTGGGCACCCATGGACCCTGTCGTCCCATCAGGGACCGAGCACGAGCCTTGGCGGCTGTGCTGCAGCCCCATCGCAGAGTCTCCCTGTTCCTATCCCTGCCTACACCCTGGGGCTGCCTGAACATCCCAGGGTTTAGAGCCATGTGTCTTTAAAAAAAAAAATTTACAAAGATGAAAAGTCATTTCCCTCGTAACGAAATGAAGAAGAGGCAATAAAGCGAAGCACTGGGCTTTATTTTTCATTCCCACTTATCACCAAAGCGCCTGGATCCAAGGCTGGTCCCAGGGAGCGTTATTATTCCCAGCACAAACCCACCTCCACACATCCTCTCGACTTGCCGCATCCGACCGAGTTTATGGCAGCGACACCCCCAGCACTCAACGCACCCATTGGGAGGTGTCACCCCCCCCGGACAGGTACATCTGTGCACCCCCTCGGTCCCAGCTCGGGGACGGCGATGGGCTCGGCCGGCTCCTCCCCGGCAGCGGAGGGGCTCCAACCCCACAGCAGGCACAGTTCCCCCAACTCTCATTTGCAAGTTACCAAAAGCAAGCAAACACCCGCAGCAGAAGCCAGCATCTTCCGTAGCAGAGAAAAACCCAGCAATTGGGAGCTCCTTGCACACTCGCCTCTGCACAAAAATATTCCAGTTCTCTGGCAAATAACGTAGAGATTTCACAGAAGAAAAAAGACCGAGCAACAGAGATCCGCCAGCCTAGACCATCGGATAGTTTCCGTGACTACCAGAAGCATCGCTTGATGGAGGGAACAACATCCTGGGATGGTGCCACCCCCATCAGATCCAAGAGGTGACAGGGACATCCCCGAGGGACGGGAGAGCTGAGGGACAAGGAGCAGGGCAGAGCCCAGGGTGAGGGCTGGTTCCCTGGCAGCTGGAGGGGTCACCGACACACACAGGGAAAAGCAAGGCAGCTGAGGCTGGAAAGATGCTTTCCACAAAACTCCTGCTCAGACCCAGCCCGAACGAAGGCCCACGCCTCCACGCCTAATGACCTCCAGCATCACGGGG
This sequence comes from Syrrhaptes paradoxus, assembly GCA_013400615.1. Classification (NCBI taxonomy): domain Eukaryota; kingdom Metazoa; phylum Chordata; class Aves; order Pterocliformes; family Pteroclidae; genus Syrrhaptes; species Syrrhaptes paradoxus. The sequence continues at coordinate 8,028 of VZTO01012514.1, forward strand.
GGAGCACAACGCTGCTCAGCGGGATGCACTCAGAGCCCAGGGGCTGCCGGGGACCAGCAGGGACTGCCTGTGCCAGGACCGCCTTCGTGTCCCAGCGCCCAGGATACAGCTCCCGGGGCAGAGCTGCACCCATCCCACCTCGCCAGGATCAAACCCCCGCCTGTGTGCCGCCTGGGGGCATTTACACTGTTGGGCAGAGCTGCAATGTCCGATCACTTGCTTTCAGAACATCACCACGCGGGTTAATGCCATTCTGCATCCCCGTTGCTTCAGCACAGGCGGCAGCAGCCCGTTAACGTCCAGCAGGGATTCCCACCCCCACCACCCTCGTGTGCGACCGCGGCCGGAGGGTTAGTAAGGCAGAAGTGACTGTTGAGATGCGTTCTTTCCAAAAGCCTATTGCAAGATCTTAGTCAGAAGAAGCTTGGAGAGACTTTGCAAAAATCCAGCCCAACGCAGACCCTCCCGCTCAAGACCCGCTGTGCACCCCCCCGGCAGGTGAACGCCTTCCCTTTGCTTCCTCCCCCAGAAATATTCCCCTGCAAGCTGCGCTGGCTGCAGGGGGGCACACAGTCGCTTGCAAGTGATTAGCCAGGCTCTAACTTCATTTTTTTTTTAAACCTTCCCCCTCTCGTGTATTTGCCCAATGACCCCAGTCCTGGCGGGACCTCGGGGAGCCCCGCGTGCCCCCGGGCTGCTCAGAGGCGTTTGCTCTTGCTGCAGGTGGTGCAGAGCAGGCTGGCGTTGTCCAGGGCAAAGGCTTTGTCACTCAGCAGCGTCTCGCACTCCAGGCAGGCAAAGTGCTTCTTGTGCCAGGCCAGCCCCTCCGCCTGCTGGTAGTCCTCCGAGAAGATGATCTAGGGGACAGACACACCATTCCTTATTGCCACCCACCTCACCAAGCCGGAGCAGGGCAGGAGCGGAGAGAACCAGCCCTGCGCATCCCACCAAGCCCAGGCTCCAGGCACAGCACGGGGCTGCTCCCGAGCAGCTGACCCAGCCCTGGGCTGCCCCTGAGCGCTATAAAACCACCGGGTTTTAAATGCACCTAGAGCTGGATCGCTGCTCTGAGACACAGGCAGCGTAGCTAGCCAGGACCGTCATTAACAGGGCTGCTTCACCCCATTTTCTTTCAGCACCTCCAGCTCCCCAAGCAGCCGCAGCCCCAGTGACCAGCCCCAGAAGGATGCGGCTCCCCGAGGGCATCCCGGGAGGCAGGGGCAGGGCGAGGTGCACAGAGGAGCCCCGAATCACCCCACGCCAGGCACAGCACGGGGCAGGGGGACAGTGGGTGGGGGGATGCCGGCTGGTCCCTACCTCGTCGCAGCCGGCACAGCGCGGGCGCAGGCTCTCGCAGTAGTGGCGCCCGCACCAGGCATTCCCGCTCTTCCAGAAGTAGATGAGGTCGACGAGGGGCTCGGAGCAGCGGCAGCAGACGAAGCAGGCTGGGTGCCACTGCCGGGAGTAGCCGGCGCGGTCGGCGTACACCACCGGGCAGTCCGCCGGCACCGCCTGCTTGCAGGTCTCGCAGCGCTGCGGGAGAGAAGCAGAGGGTGAGCGTGCGATGATCCGTGCACAGGATGGATGTCTGCTTCCCAGAGCAATTCACAGCATCTGCCCAATGCATCGTCCCTCAAAGCAGCACTGTCAGCAAACCACAACATCCCAGCACATCCTCAATTCTTCCTGCATCTAACCAGGCTGCAGGACCTACGGTGTTCCTGCCTGACATCCCATAGCACCCGGGGGGGAAGCTGAAATAAAACATTTAACTGCATTTTAATTGCAGGAAAGCTGAGCTGGGTGGCTCAGGCGGGTTTGTTTGAGCTCTTGTCCTGCAAAAGGAAACTCGAGAATCCCAGCTCAGCTGTATGGGCTCGGGAGGGTCAGCAAACAGACCAGGCTGAAGGGAGGGTGTGGGAAGGGTGCAGCCAGGGGGAAGAGCAAGGAAACGCTAAACTGAGGAGACAGCAATGCTTGCAGCTTGAGAACAGTGCTGGGAAAGATTCCTGGCTCTGGAAAGGGATACACCTGCTTACACCACTGCTTACACCACGATGGGATACGGGCTTCAGGCGCGTGGCTGAGTGCTCCCCAGACCCGCACCAGCTGGGGAGGGGGCTCAGCGCCGGGCAAGGGGACAAGCACATGAGGCTGGGTGCTCGGTGCCGTTGGCAAGGGCAGACAGGCGCTGATAAATCCTGCACCGAGCACTCAGGACTATCTTGTCCCCCACACCCCAATACCCCCCCAAGGCACCAGATTTGGGCGACTCCAGGCACAGGAGAGCCCGAGGCTGCGGCTGCCTCCGCTGCCATGCTGCCATCCGGGGGGAGCCGCCAGCCCCATCCGCCCCAGCCCTGCTTATCTCGCAGGATCTGACAGCAAGAACAAACACCAGCAGCCTTCCAACTCCCAGCTCCAGTTTCTTGCCAAGAAGAACTGTTATAAAAACAGCTTATTTTGCTGCTCCTTTCTATGACAATTATTCACTGGGCTCTTCCTAAGCATCGCCTAACTTCTCTCCCCCCGCCGTTTACGCACTAAGTAACGAGTGGCTCTTCAGATTTAAGACGGGGATTACAGCTCGGTGCTCATTTTACATCTCCGTCGCGCAGGGAGAGGAGTGAAGACTTTATTAGCAGAGTTACCCGTGGCCAAGAAAGCGTCTCCTGCTCCTGAGCTTCCCCAAACTCCTTCTCTCTGGCTGCAGCTTTGCCCTGACAGCTCCCAGGGAAGGAGCTCCCCGGACACGGCGATGCTCCCCCCACCCTCAGAGCAGTGCTGGCCTCAGGGATTTTGGGACAATGGCTAATTCTGATCAGGAGCTGATTTGATTCCAGCACAGTGGTTTGTAAGAGTTCCCCGTGCCGGGAGGGCTAAGGCTGATTTTCTGCTCGGTGGAGAGCACCCAGCTCCTGGGACAGACACGGTGCAGGGACGGGGCCTCTCGCTGCAGCCGGGACGAGTTCAAAAAGCCGTCGGAGCTCAGCTGGTGATTTACGTGGACCCGGTGTGTTTCCCTTCACGCACCGGTTCCAGGGCAGCTGGGTGGGCAACGGGAGGTTTAACAGGGGACCACACAAACAGCCGGGGAAATAATTCCAGCCTGCCCCTCGGTGCAGCATCCCTGCCTCCTCGCTCCATTCGCTTCCAGAGCCAGGGTGGGGGGGGGTTGTTAAATCGATTTTTTTTCCCCCCACCACATCCATCCTTCACAAATCTGCTGTTCAGACTCACCCCTTGACCTGAAATCGGGTGAAATCAAGCTGATGAAGAGCTCTGGTACCCCGCAGACTCAACTCTCTGCCCTGCGAACGGGCTCAATGAGGGAACATCCCACAACCTGCTTGGGGATCAGGATCTCCACAACCCTCCAGTTGTATTCCCCCACGCCCCTGAAGCAAAGGCACTTTATCTTCTCCAAACACTTTGTTCATCGCTGCGATGCTGCCGGTCGCCGAGGGTTGGGACAGACGCTCCCGGCCGAGGACAGCGCGCCCCGGGCAGGCTGCTGGTACCCAGGGGCATCCCCCGCAGCATCCCCAGAGCTTTCACCCGGCTCATTGTGCTCACACCCCAGCCTCACACCTATTGCTAGATCTCATCTTCCTGGGGCTGAACCTCTCCTCCAGAGCAGTTCTGGGAAAGCCGACAGACCCTCTGCCAGTTCAGCACCTTCCAGCTCCGGGGACACAGCCCATCAGCTGCACTAATCCCTGCACGGGAGATCTATCCAAGCAGGCAGCGGTGTGTCAGGGGGAAATGCGAGGTCTGGCTCCAGCATGGCAAGAGACCAGAGCACTCTGCAGCCTGCTGCGAGCCGAGCTGCTCAGCGCCGGTCCAAGGGGATCTCCTGCAGCTGCTTTTGAAGCGGTTCCATTTTTCAGCTCGTGCCTCGAGAAAAATGATGCTTTAAACTACAGAGAATAACATCGCAGTTGTGCGTTTATTTGGAAGGACAAACTCTCAGTCTAAATAAACCCTCGCCGCTAAGATGACTTTTATTTATGAGTTTAATGGAAACCTTCCTTTTTTGGCTAATTTTTTTTAGCTTAAAATTCTTTGTCCGATTCAGTATTTTGTTGCAATAGGGAAAAGCTTTTCCTCTGTCACCGGACCCAGGGTCAGACACCTGTCGATAGGAAAGGCCACAGCAGAGGGGGGATGTTACCCAACACGGGATGAAAACAAAAGCTACAACCTCAGTGCAGCAATGGCTAGAAAAATCTTGCCTTAAACACTCGGACACCATTTTTCCCCCAGCTTTAAATCCTCTGCTGCAAGCCACCCTCACAAGGGCCAGCACGGAACATTTTCCCCGTGTTTTACAGCAAGCATTTGTTCAGCAACATCAGCCACTCCAGACAGCGCTGGGAGAACACAAACCCAACCGGATGCTGGGGAACCTCAATCATGTCTCTGGGGAATTGTATTTTTACACCCAGAGACATGGTCTGTCCAAAGCCCCCCAGCGCGGTCCCAGCCCCGGGAGCACCATCCCCACGCTCACAGCTTCACACCAACCAGCCTGAGCCACCCCCTCCTGTCCCCAGCTGCTGCTCCACTGGTGCTGCTCCAGCAGCCGGGCTGGGAACGCTCGCGGGCTGGGGCAGAACCCATTCCGATGCCGAGCACCCGCTGACACACGCTCACCTGGGGCCACTCCATACCCACCCCCCAGAGCTGCCGAGAACCCAAAGCTGGCATCACTGCTAATGGAAAATCCACTTCCCCTGGGGGCTCAGCACGGCTTTGGCAGCAGAGGGAGATGGGGAAGAGAAGAACCCACCCCTCCTCACCCCATTAGATGGGGACCCGTGCTTGGGGGGCTGCCAGGAGCACGTGGGTGGTCCCCATCGTGCTGTACCAAAGCACACCCTGACACAGCATCGCCCGGCAGTCTGGAAAAGCCGCGCAGCTGCCTCGGGGAAGCCCAGAGGAGCAATATTGCAAACAGGAACAGAAAACCCTGGCTGGCGTGATCTGTTTCCCAGCTGAGGCTGGACCCACCCCCAGAAGTTCCCCAAGCTCAGAGCAAGTCCAGGACAGCCCCCCAGCCCATCCCACCAGCACTTACATAGAGCCCCTCGGCGGGCGCGCGCTCCAGGGCCCCATTGGTGGCCTCGGGGGGTTTGCCGGCAGCGATGCTCTGGTCCTGCGCCTTCCCCTCCTCCTTCCCACCGCCGCCCTGGCCCGGCAGTGCCACCTCCCCGACGCCCAGCGCCTCGGCTTTGTACTTCTTGACGAAGTCTTCCATCAGCTTCAGCTCGCCCTCGGCGAGCCCGCGGCACTGCGACGGGTCCTGGTCGTAGAGCGGGAGCTGCCTGACCAGCTGCCGCCGGCGATAGTAGGCGCCGTCCGTCCCCGCCACCGGCTGCATCTCCTTGGGGATCAGCTCCATGTACTGCATGGCCTGGGACACAGAGCACATTGTCACCAGGGTGCCGATGGCAGCGGGGATGCCGAGCATCCCTTGCACCGGCACTCAATCATCAAACAGTTCATCATTCCTCCTTCGGAAATGAACCATCACTTCTGCAAAGAGATGCTCTGCTCACGGTACGGAGCCACGGCACAACACACATCCCAGACAGAAAACAGGTTGGGTGGTTCTTCCCCTCCCTTGGGGCTGTTCTAACACACACCCTTGTATTCAGAAATAAAAGGCTGAACTTACCCAGGACACAAGCAGCAGCCAGGCTATTTATTGTTAATCATTTCACCCCCAGAAAACAGGTTGGGTGGTTTGAAAAAAAAAAACAACTGCAAAAAAGTATTTTTAAAAACTTTAAAAACAAGGTGTTTTTTTTTCTTTAAAAAAACCAAAACAAAACAGACTCCCCAGGAAAGGAAAGCAGCCAAGGCTTGCTTTGCTTGTTTGCACCCAGATGCCACCACACCCTCCCGCGCTGGCACTAGCCACCGTTCCAGGTAATTTGGGCACAAGGCTGCTGAGGGGACAAGACACCCACCAACATCAGAGCGTGGAGCAGCCAGGTCCCTGCTGCCTTGGGCCGGGACGGGGAGAGCTCCGGGGGCTGCAGCAGGAGCACCCCACAGCCCCCCTGGGCTGCATGCAGCATCGCTTGCAGTGAAAGATCCCTTTTAACAATTAAAAAAAAATAATAATACAGGGAAAAGCAGACAGACGGCAGCTGAGCCTGGGCACAGCGCTGACAGCCACCAGCTCTACCCAGCTACAGACTCTGCAGCAAAGGGAAGGTGCTCGGCCACTGATGCCCTGCAACGCGGGAAGTAAATGCCAAGAAATCACCCAAAATAAAATCTCCTGCTCAGCTGGCCACCAGCCACTAACTTAAAAGCAGAGTAAAGAGGGATCTTGCGAGATACCCATCCTGTGTTTGCGGGGTCTGCACAGTTAACTCCTCCTGGCCGGGTGCACGCGGAAGGGAGTTTCCCACCCGCGGCATTTTTCCTATTGTGGTGTGAAGAGCTCTGGGGCGGCCAGTTGGCTCCCAGCCATTCCCTTCTAGAGCCCAGCATCCAGCTGCAATAGATTTGCTTCTGACTTGGTCAGCACTTGAAAACTGAATTTTAACAAAAAGTAGAGAAGCAGTTAACTGTTTCCTGCACAGCGCAGGTCAGTACAGAAATACAGAAGCGTTTGCACAGCACGGAACAACTCATCACGTCTGTAAAAACGTCAAAGGCAGCTTCCACCTCAGCTGCCTCCAGCCAGACAGCAGCCTTGCAGGGCAAGGATCCTGCCTGGAGGTTTGCAACAGACACAGACACATGATTTAATGCAGGCAGGAGTTCTCTCTTGGAGCACACATTTACATCGCTGCACATTATATCAGATGTCACCGCTCGGTATATCATGGCTCTGTGCAAACGGTAGGGTCCATACCCAGCAGTTTACCAGGGAAGGGCTGTCACCCCGGGGGCAGAAGGCTCGGGAACAGCTGGCTGGGCGGCTGCGGGATGCTGCAGAAGCAATTCCCCAGAAGTGAGGAATCAGAGCAGGAACCACAGCAGGAGACAAGAATCCCCTGACGGTCCTCCCGGGCTCAGGCAGGGACACTGCCAGGGAAACCCGACAACGGGAAGAGCAGCAGCCCAAGCGGTGATGCTGTACAGCCCCGAGCACAGCGCAGGCTATGCCGTCCACACCGGCACCAGCAGAGCAGTAACGCGGCAGGATCTTAATGGAAGAAACCCTTAATCCGCTGCAACCGTGCCAGGACTCGTGAACACCTGCAGCAGAGCCCCGAGCACAGCTCCACGCCAGCACATGCACCCAGAGCAGCAAATTCCCCTCCAGCACCAGCCTCCCCATCGCCAGCGCAGAGCGTCTGTGCCCAACACGGGCGAGGAAAGCAAAGGCTCAGCCCGTCCCGGGGCAGGGGGTGGCAGGGGCAGGTCTTGGTGTCTGCCCAGAGGGAAATGCTTGAAGTTAGTTGCAGATGTCCTAAAATGCATCCAGAGAACAGATCAGGAAAAAAAAAAACTGAACCTGACACCAAAAACTGAAGTGAAGGGTAATAAAAAGTTGTTTCTTCTGCTGCTACCGTGTATTATTACAGTCAAATGCTTTCCTGTGCGGCCATAGCATGGATCATTTTGAGGAAGAACATTAAGTTCTTGCTGTTAGCTACTGGATTTTGGAGATGGTTTCTGATCTGTCCTCTTCACCCTCCCCAAGGACCCTGAATATCTCCTTCATAACTTCTCCAGGCACAGCTTCATGAAAACACTCTGAACTTCCTCCTATTATTGGACCATCCACTTCAGGATAACAACATCAAAACCATTCCCAAGCTCCCAGCCTGCCTGCAGAAGGAAATCTGCTGCCTTCAGGACGCCCCAACCACGCACCCACAAGGGGCTGTGGTCACGGTTCAGCCCCGAGGAAGCAGCAAGCAGCCCAGCAGCCGCAGAGTCCGGGCACCCTTCATGGCCAGGAGCCGGCCCTGCCCCAGGGCACCGGCAGCACCGACCCGCGGTTCCCGATGAACTGGGGCTGGACAGCGTGCTTAACGCATCAGCGGGGCGGGCAGAGGGCCAGCATTGTTCTCCCCATCCCTCCTGAGCCCCCGGCCCCCTGGGACCTGCGGAAGGCAAACAGCAGTTGAACAAACATCGCTGCAGGGCCGGCTCCGGCCAGAGGAGGGATGGGAGAGGCGGCTGCCAGCAGCAGCGCTGCCCTTCACAGCTGGGCGGGGGATGCACGGGGGGCTCGCTCCCTCCTTAGAGCCTGGGGTCTACGCCCAGTATGGACCACATGCCATCCCCAGTCTGCCTTTCCAAGGGGCTGATGGCAGCTGAGTTTTAAGAAGAAATAATCAGTCTGCCTCTCGGGGCTGCAGCTGCAATCCCACATTTGTTTCCCCAATTCTTCTTTTAAAAAAAAAAATCTGGTTGCAATTGTCAGCAGCTTTAAGCCATTTGTCCAATTTGAGGAGCAAGAGCTGCCCCTAATGACAGTGTAACATGCCATGTCCTCGGTGCCGCAACGCAGCTCGAAGCCAGTTTAATGCTCTCCCTCAGAAGTGCTCTGCTGGCTAACACTTCCACCGCCAAACCCCACTTCCACCCCCTCCCACCCAGCACCATCGCTCGCCCGGATGGAAACCAGGCGCGGGAGGGAAGGAGGGGCTGGGGGCTTGCTCCAGATCCTGCCCTGAGCATGGGACCATGCTCCCCATCTCCACTCTTTACCCTGAGCTCTCCTTACAGAACCTCAACAAATATTTTTATTTGGATCAGACTGTGTTTAGCTGTAAGAAAAAGAAAAATCCCAGCTCCAGTGCTGAGTGTGAGAGGGGCTCCTCGGGCAGCAGCGGTGGGCAGAGCTCGTGCCCGGGCAGGCAGGGTGCTGCAGGCAGGGGATGCGCTGCAGGCAGGGGATGCGCTGCTGCTGCCCATGGGCAGAGGCAGTAGAAATGTCTTAACTGGACAGGAGCTTTACTGAAGCAGCGAGCTTTCAGTTGTACAACCCAGTAAGACTTCTCCTAGAAACCTATGAAAACCCAAAGGCAACCCATTCCCCCCTCCGACCCACTCCGTGGTTATTTATGCAGTTTCCCAAAATACGCAGCGTTACGTACGTTTTGGCTCCGTGACACAAGCCAGACATTTTACTGTTTTTCCCCAATAACTCTGCTCCGGAGCTGCTTTATGTTCTCCATGGAGCATCCCAGCTGCCCACTCCTGGAGCATCTTACCAGCTTCTGGGTGAGCCCCGGGGGAGCCCACTCGTACGTGATGGTGTCGAAGGTGGGGTCTTTCCGCGAGACGATGGGGTTGGTGATGATCATGCGGTTCCGCTTGTAAATGCGGACGCCGTCACCTCCCTTCACGCGGGCGGTGAGTGTGGCGTACTTGGAGTCCGACAGCAGCCGCCCGATTTTCCGATCGTCCTCCACATCCGAGCTCAGGCTGTGATCCTCCTGGCTGCATTTGCAGGACTTGCAGATCTTCCTGCGGATGACAAGAGCAATCATCCTTTTGATGCGAGCTGGGCCACCAGAGATGGGGGGTCCTGCGATGGCTGAGCAGCGGAGCGTCAGCCTCTTCCCAAGGTTAAACACAGAGCGGGCTGATGGCATGAGGAACTCAGCACCATGCACAGAACCCCAGAATGGTTTGGGTGGGAAGGGACCTTAAAGATCATTGAGTGCCACCCCCTGCCATGGGCAGGGACCCCTCCCACCAGCCCAGGTTGCCCAAAGCCTCATCCAGCCTGGCCTTGAACCCCTCCAGGGATGGGGCATCCACAGCTTCTCTGGGCACCCTGGGCACTGCCCACCCCCTGCACAGGAAAAATTATTCAAACCAGCCTCTGAATCAATTTGAAAAAAAAAGAAAGATAGTGATTCACCCAAATGAGTGTTTTAAAGTCTGGATTTCCATGCAGGCGAGGTACTGGGACTGGGAAGCAAAGGCTGCAGGACACGATTGCACACCAGGATCCCAGAACCCACGGAAGCATCCCGGCAGCACGGTGCTGGGCTCCGGGCACTGCGGTGGGACCAGCTGCACAGCCCGCAGTGAACAGGCTCCTCCCGGCTGGCACGGCAGCGGCCAGGGTTTCACAAGGCAGCCCCAGAGGGCATTCATTCTTTTTTAATTGCTGACATCTGGCTAGCTCCTTTCCATTTCAAAGCCCCCTTTGTTTGGGTGCAGCAGACAGGGCAGGGCAGCAGCCCCCCAGCACCCACCCAGAGCCCAGCATATATACTTTGTCTAGACCAGCCACTGGCACTGGCGGCTATTTACCTAAAGTAATGCTTTTAGGAGAGAAAAATGAAAATAAACTATCAAACAATGAAATATTTCTGGCACTAAGTATTTCAGCCATCGGGGTGCTGAGGGGGACCCAGTACCAAGCTCTCGCCATCGGGGCTGTCCCACCCCACAGCTCCACACCCACCTCAAGGACAAGGGTGACAACCAAGCGCTCAGCACACCTACCAACAGCACAGGATCATCCTTTCGGTCAGCATTTCCCTGCCTCCAAAGCAAGCAAGGACGAGTTTGTTTTCACCAACCCACCTCCAAACAATCTGAGCAGCTGGGAAGTCAGCACACAGCAGGCAGGGGACCCGCACGGGCAGGGGACCAGTGACCCACGCGGGCAGGCAGAGCATCCCCGCGGGCAGGGGACCGGGGACCCGCGCGGGCAGGCAGAGCATCCCCACGGGCAGGGGACCCATGCTCCAGCACATGTGTGGCTTGTGCCGAGCACAGCACGCAGCAGCTTTGGCACCATGCCCGGCTCCCAATGTCCCACGGAACAGCACAGACCATGCAGGGCTGTGCCAGGGACAGTCCTGCAGCAGGCGAGACCCTTCTGCAGGATGGGCCAGCTCTCACCCCAGCTTTCTCCTCTTCCCAAGCCACAGCTCGCTGCCAAGACCGGCGCCCAGCCCAGCAGAGAGAGGCTCAGCTCCCAGGGAGCAGGCAGTTAGCATGAGTCGGGAAAAAACCCACTGCATGAGAGCCTCAGCTTGGTCAAGCACTTGTGGATGAGGTTTTAACTCAAAAAATAAAAGAGCAGGACCAGTGCGGGAATGGGGATGGAGAGCAGGGAGCAGGAGCGTCTTCTCATCTCCGCAGGGGTCCTGTCCCAACAGCAGCTCCCAGCACCGCTCACGCGCTCTGCGGTTCTTTGTGCTTGGTCACTGCAGCCTGAACATCGACAGGAGCAAAGGGACAGTGTCAGGGCAGGACCCAAAGCCAAGACGTTACCTCCAGGAATGTGGCTCGAAGCCCGTGCACGTCCCTCGGCAGCGCAAGCACAGCACACCTCTTCCCGCCTGCGGCTGGCTCAGCGACATCTGGAAAAGAGCAGGACATGGGGTTGGAAAGGCTTTATCCTCAACAATCAGAGTGCTGACATGGGGCTGTGT
>VZTO01012515.1:0-21039 GCA_013400615.1 Syrrhaptes paradoxus
TTGAATCAGGCAAAAACACCACACAACTTCTTAGAAAAAACAAAGAAAGCTTTCAGCTTAAATATGCAGACAAGGAATGGTTTCAATACATAGAAAAAATGAAACTAAGTGACTAGGAAGTATGCAGTTTTTAATTCCGTTTTAAATTTTCCAGTTTTAATTTATTTGTAATGTTTCCACCAAAACTATACTATCACTCCTAAATTCCAGCAAAGGATGGCCAAAGCAAAGGCTCAGCAGAAAAGTCATGACTAAAAGGCTATAGTCAAACTAACTTCCATCTCAATCGTGATTACAGACATAGGTTTGGTATCAGAAGTAAAAGTGAACAGCACTAAGTACTATTGCTAAGCAGTAAAGTCACTCTGTAATTTGGGTACACCAACAGGTAAAACACACAAGAGATCTATAAAACGTGCTTTCTTCTGAGCAAGAAACCAGAAGATCTCATACCTATCAGCCGCAGTGTTGTTTGTGTCAATGCTAGCATGCCAGAATTAAGGAGGAGGCTCAAGGTATTGGCACCATGCTGCAGCGTCAACATGTTGAGCATAACCAAGAGAAAACGTGCTTGTGGAATAGTCCCAAGACTTGGTCCTGCTGGATTCTCATTAGTAATTGTTTGTAGAGGAACAGGCTGCACACCTAATTCAAAAGTAATATAAATAACAAAGTCAGTTCACACTTTGGAGCGACAATAAAATAGGTTATAGATTTGTTTGATGGTTTAAAATATTTTTTATTCCCTGCTTGGCTTTAAGAACCTACAAGGTGAAATTCCAAGAAACTTTTTATAATTTAGATTTTAATGGTAAAATGTTATTAATGAGCAATTTACTCAGCCAGCCATCCGCAGTCCAGGAGGTTTCTCCAGTGCATTGATGATAACTTCCTGATGCAAATGGTGGAGGAGCCGACTAGGAGAGGAGCACTGCTAGACCTTATTCTCACGAATAAGGAGGGGCTGGTTGAAGAGGTAAAGGTTGAGGGCAGCCTTGGTTGCAGTGACCATGAGGTGGTGGAGTTCAGGATCTCATGTGGCCGTAATAGAAACCCGAGCAGAATAGCAACGCTGGNCAGTCAGTAAAAGGTTCCCTTCATAGAAAAAAAAAAAAAAAAGCACAAAAAAATAAGTATTTTTTTTCCTACTGAAGAACTGCGAAAGCAAAACCAACAAAAAGTTTTACCCTATATTGGCTCCTTCTGGAATAAGCCTCTGCCATCCACAGAACATAGCATACTGCACAGATGGAAGCAAAAAATTTTTTGCTGCCAATTTCAAAATAGTATCTATTCCCTCCAGACGAACTTCTGCTCTCTCCAACTGCAAAAGAGGAAAAAAAAAATTGTCAAACTTATATAAACTGCTAATGCATTTAAGCACATTTTCATTCGTTTTACCTGTTTTAATAAACATTTTCTCATTTTTTCTACATCCACTGGCTCTTCTTTAAGTGCAAATTCAACAATGGTGTTAAGAAGGGCAGACTGTGGATACAAGCCTTGGACATTTTGCTTCAGCCATTTGTATTTGTGGACACCTGTAACTGTACTCAAAAGTGGCTGCCACTTATCCTGCAAAACAGGAAGGTAGCATGCTAAAACAAATTTTAAATTACTGAAAATATTAAGGCATTTAATGTAAAACTACATTCAAATTTAAATACTAGAAGAGAAAAATAAAACAAGGAAACTTCTTCAAAGCCAGGAGAGAGCTTAGTAGTATTTGTAACTCATTATCATTTACAATTGTTACATAAAATTTCAAATGCATTCATATCCAAGAAAGGGGAAGTAACCCATCATAACCTTTTATTCTAAAATGAAGCTTGACTTGATTCAAAGATTATTGATAATCTGAAAATTAGACAGAAGGTATCTCTACATATTTTAAATATGAAGTACACAAGCTTATTTTTAAGAATTATCCCAGATTTCACTAACACAATGTTCCATACTTAATTATACATCCCAAACACCATTATCAAAATATTAAATGCCTAGTTATACCAATCATGCCTTATCTAATATTTTGTCCTCTTGTTACTCGTATTCACAAAGTTGATACAAAATGCAATATGCTACCTTGGGTGATTTGATTGGCATCGGTCTTTTGTCTATAGGTACAGGACTGTGAGGTACCACACAAGATTCTTCTAAATCACTCTCTTCATTTCCAATTTTGGATTCTTCCACATCAGCAGATTCAGATTTTTTTGGCACTAAAAAAAAAAATTATTCTTTCATGTAATCTGATAACATTTTACAGTGTCAGGTTACCACGCAGACCTAAAAAATCTAAGTGCAGAATGCTTATCATCTGCTTGTAATAATATGGAGATGTACTTTGGTGAACTCTATGTCCAACTATTACCAAATTAGCTCTCTTAATAACTGCAATATGCTTTTATCTTTAAAGACCAATTTCAAAAGCACTTTGACACTTGTCCACCATGTTACTGTATTTCCAGTTAAAGAGTTATTTGACTACACTGCTTTAATAAAACATGATTTTTAATAGGATGCCACTTCCAGTTAAATGTAACTAAAACCAGAGGAACTGATATTGCTTGATTATTCTTAATAAGCTGGAACACATGCCCCAACTAAACTTGACTCTCTTATCTGCCTGTTTTTGCTGTAGGAACTGACACGTAACCATTGATTTAGAAAAGCCTCATGAAAATGCAGCAGAAAACAAATGGCTTTGACACTTTAGCTAACAAGAGTCTCAAATACAGAGCAGCAAACCTTGGAATCAAATGGATTTTCATTGTTTCAAAGAAAACACAAATTATTGTTGCCTTACCTCTTTTTTTCCTTTTTTCTCTAATTATTTTCTGAGCTACCCTGCGCCACCGGGGCAAGGAACTCAGAAGTTTAAATTTAGACATTATTGATAGATCATTGCAAACAGCAGGACGTAGTTCATTGAATAAGAATCTCAAACGTTCAATGACAGGAGCACAAACTTCCTTGTAAGAACGTCCTTGTTCTTGATGGGTCTACAAAAGGCATTGAAAGATTAGGTTATTGTTTAATATACAATAAAATGAACAATACATAGCTTTTTAATAAAACATTTCAAATTAAAAATAATCTAAACTTCAGCAGGTAAGAGACTTACCTTAATCAGTGAGCATTTTGCTTGGTAGACAACACGACACACATCCACTACAGATTTTGGTAAAGTTTTGTGCTTTACCTGGTCAACTCCAAGGGCACCAGGATGAACGAGAGACAGTGCTACGTGACCTTAACGGGAAAAGACAATCTCTAAATATGCATTTCCAAAATAATCCATAGCACAAGTTTAAACTGATCCAAAATGTATTCTGGGACAGCTATACCACAAGCCTACCTACCCAAATCTTCATGCTTCAGAAGACAACATAATAACAAACGTCCTACTTCCTCCACAGGATGCTCAGGAGGGAATGTGATTGGTGTTGTTAAGTGACACTGTTTACAGTATCTCTCTATTTGACACAGGAAGTCCTACAAAGACAAACAGCCTCTATTTAACTTTGCTTTCAAACACAAAGGGACCCAAAATACCACAGCCAGCATTTAAAAACCAATTAATAACCTCCATAATCTGAACTAACATTCAGAAGAGAGATATACCACACAGTATGCGCTATTTAATACACAGCAATTAAAACCCAATATTACAAAGTATACCCTGTATCCTTCTTGTATGAGGAGCAACATGGCTCAAGGAACAAAGCTACTACTGTTTCTATCTCTTCCTGAGACAGCCAGGTCATCTAAAATGATTTTTAATTGTCTTCTCCTGACTCATCATTACTGCTATGATATCCTCCCAAGGATTTACTTGGTTTTTTTGATAAAAGAGCTGAACTCAAGAGTTAGAAAATCTGAAGGTGGTCAATGTAAATCTTAAGCGTTTTCATAATATCCATGATTCCAACTAGGTGAAATCTGAACCCCACGGCACAAAGGGACTTTAAGACAAAAGGCATAAATGCCCCGACACACAAAATACATCTGCACTTTGTCAAAGAAAACCATCTTAATTCCACTGGAGGTGAGCAGAGTCTGTCAATGCTACTAAAATTTGACAAAGAAAGTAATGCACTGTTATTTTTTCTGGTAAAAATACATGTAAATTTTTTAGTTCTCTCACTCAAAAATTCAAAAGAAAACACTGTAGTATTAAGCGAAATACAAAAATGTTATCCATTAGTAGTACTCAACCACTCCTTTCACAAAAAGTAATTCTAAAATTACTTTTTTTATTGTTTTGTTATAACTTCTGGAGAATTTTCACCAACAAAACTGTTTCAGGCCACCACTGCCACTATTCAGCAATATTTTTTTGTGAACAGAACTACTAGGGCTTACCTTCACAGTGTGATCCTGAATATTATTATCTGCAATAGCTTGGAGAAAAGGTTGTGAATGGTCACTCAAAGTTAATCGATGTGTATATAGTTTTGATTTATTTGGGGTAGTGTTACCAGGTGAACTGCAATGGTCTTCATCTTTTTCCTCATTGTAACTGTAATGAATTTGACTAGTTTGCAAGCCTCCAGAAAAGATAGACGACTTCAACCACTCTAAAGGAAAACACAAATGTGTATTCTGATGAAAGATTAAGCTATCAAGTCTCAACAATTCCCCCAAATAAAATGCATACACAGCTTCAAAGTTTACCAGCTCTTCCATTTGCTGAAACTTTTTCACAGAAAAAAAGAGGGTTCTGCAAATAAGTAACAGGGCAGTCATCACTTGTTTGGCCTTAGCTATTTTTCTGTGATTAATACTGAATTATACCCTCTATTCCCCAAATTAAGACACCCAACAAGATAGAATCCAGCACCAGATGTTTCAGGCACTCTTAGTTGAACACAAGCTAAGGTAACTGCACTATACAGGCTGTCCTTTCTCTTCCAATATTCTATCTTGCATATTACAAAATTCTGGACACTTAAGTGTTCAAAATTACCTAATCTCCATTCAAATCGTGCTAGATTATTCGATCTTAATGAGTATGGTTAATATTAAGAAAAAAGAACAACTTCAGAAGACAACAAAACTAAAGATTTGTTAGATTTACAGTTAATTTATCTGGCCTGTCTTTTTCTTGCATGGTTTGACAAGTATTTATTACTCATTTAAGCTCAAAATGAAGTTCTGCTTACTGGCACATTCAACTTCCAGAGGAGAAAGTGGTGTGCTCATTGCCAAGTAGGAAGCGTGCAGTCCAAGGAGAAGACCCAAATTCCTTTCTGTGTCTATTAGAGGTGATGACAAAGTACTGAGATCTGGTGTTGTAATAATTTCCTGGTCAGGCTAATTAAAATAAATAGGAGTTGAAAGCTAGAACCGAGCTTCAACAACAATTCTGAAAGCAAATACTTTACTTCAGAAAATATGTATCCATTAATATATAACATTTATACCTCCATATATATATATATAACATTTTTACCATTTGCCATTAATATATAACATTTTACCTCCATATACTGGCCAACGCAGAAGGCATGCATTGACTCCCGCGTGTCCTCAAATTGCAAAGCAGCTTCCAAAGCAACAACTGGGTCCTCACCTGCAAACTGAGCTAGTGAAAGAAAGAGGTAGTTGGTATAAAATATCTAAAAACCTGTTTATGTTGTCTAGTTTTGAAACAGAAGTCATTTGTGTCTTTAACTCAGATGCTAATTCTCACCAAGTATGCTATTGCCAGTTAAAGACTGGGTTTGGAAGTCCTTTATATCATACACTTTCCCATCAATCACTGTCCAAAATCCTCCATCTTTGTTGTGGTTTTCTAGATCAGCTTTACGTATAAGTGTCACTTCCTCATTATTTCTGCAACTCTGGCCAGTAAAAAATGAACCTACAGGTATAAAATAGAATAGAAAATTTATCAACAGAAAAACAGAAAGCAAAGATTTTCTGAGTATTCTTTTAATAGTTGCCTAAGCAAACTCTTCACTTCTATTCAAAGGCTGCTTATCTTATGATACACTCAAAAGTCAAAATGGCTATTAATACTTTCCTGTCCAGGTATTATGCAATTAAATTAAATTGTCTGCATGCTGTATTCTTTTATGCACTAATCTCCACTTTCACACTGTCAAAGACCTAGCATTGCCCAACTATATAGCTGTTTTGTTTGGAGGTGGAGCAGAATAACCAGTGTTCTTGCAAATCACTGCTCTAGTTGGTTCTCCCTCAAAATTACTTCAGTTTTACTACATGCTTGCCTGCAAGGGACTGGCTGCATATTTAATTTCAATCTAAATCCATTTTTTTTAATAAAAGAAGGAAGGTTACATATACATTAGAACTCTTCCAATCTACATATCAGTGAACTATCTCAAACTAAAGGTAATTTCACCCAGAAAAGAAATGTCAGAATAGTGTTCATACCTATGTGCCTTTATCTCAGTTTGCTCTATTAGACCAGTAACTTAATTTTCACATAGTTTTTGCTCTTCCCACCACACTACTGTTTAGGAGTGTGACCTTTATCTCTCTTGCGTTACACCAACCATGTTTCATTCCTCCCTCCACCAGTAAAATGCTGTCAGAAATGCTTATTTTTCTGCTACGCTTTTCACCCCAGACACAGCCCATATTATAAAGTGCCCTGGGAAAAGAAAGCTTCCTTATTTCAAAACTTTCACATTACTCTCCCTTTAAGTTATGGATAGAATTTAGTAACAAAATGTGTACATGTATTACTCATGTTTTCACTGCAACTTTTCACACTCAAAAGTCAACATGATGTGAACTACTTTTTTTAAAAGTTGCATTTTTACTCTCCTTAATCCTACCTCTACACACATCTTCCTTAAGATTTTATTGACAGAAATAAATATTGCCATATGAATTGCTTAATAAAAATTTGTACTGTAAAGTAAAATTCCCTTCCCAAGAGTACTTCATGAGTGGTCATCATTTTTATATAGCTACTTTATGAAAACATAAATAAATAGTTCAGATGCTACTAGCACATACCCATTATTCCTGGCCATGCTAAATCCTCATTGTCATCCCTTTCCTTTCCAGGGGCTAAATGGTTAAATCTGTCTAGATGTTCTAGCAAGCCAGCCAACAGAGGGATAGCACCAGCTTCCTGCATTAATCCAGCATTTTTACTGAGGAGTAGCACTACAGAAACCACCAATTCTGGAAGAAGAATGCCTAAAACATAGAAAACACAGAAGACATTCATATTTAATTCAAGACCTATGTTCATAGCACCATGGAAGCAAATCATGAAGCAATATATTCTGTCTTCTGCCTATCACTGCTTTAGTACAAAGCTCTTGCCTTCCCCATCGAATATGCCTTCCTTCTTTCCCATCAATCTAAAGATTAAACTGATGCTTTTTTGGTCATTTAGAACCTTCAAGAACATCTACAATATAACTTTACAATTTTGTGGAAGGGGAGGAAAGGATGACAGCAAAGAAAACACTACCTGTTAAATCTCCATCCACAACATGAGATACTTCTGCAAAATGCCTATGACTAGTAGAAGCAATGCTGGTTGCCACAGGAAGTATATCACCAATGTGCGTGCAGAGAAGAGCAGTGTACTTCTTCAGTAAAGAGCCAACACCTAAGAGGTCAGGACCTGTATAAAAAGGAGGAAAAGTATAGAAATCATCACATAGTCACATTTAAGAAACAGATTTCAAAAGCTGTCAAACTCTTCTGAAGTGCAGCCATTCAATATTAGCACTGAATTAAGAAACCACATCTTTTTAAAATGTTTTATAAGTTTATAAGAAGTTCATTATTTAGATCCTGTTGCATTCCAAAAAGAAATTTTCCTTTACAGAACACAATTTAAAGAAATGACTTTCAAACACGTTTCAGACAGACTCAACGTCTAGGCTGATAAATGAGACAAGAAGATAAATTAACATAAGAAACTCCTATCCTGTAAAAGAGGCATTACAGAAATGCTTGGGGAGGGTACAACTTGTTTTTTTTGGTTGGCTTTGTTTTTTTTTGGTTTGGGTTTTTTTTTTCTTTTGGTTTGGTTTTTTTACAATAACTTACTGTATGTATTAGGGACCTGCCCAACACAATCTCCTGGATAAAGTTTACTAACAAGTAGACGCTGAAAACGCAGCAACAAGTCCAGAGATGCAGATCTCTCTCTGCTGTAATGTTCCTGGTCCAGGCAGGAAGAAATGTGACGAGCAACATCTTTTAGTTTGGCTATCGTCTGTGACGCGATGTTCCTAATTGGCATAAAAGTATTGTAAAGGTCTTAAAGGGAGCTGACAGTGAAGACAGTCCACAGAAACATGGGTTAAGCTTTTGCTAGGATTTTACACAAATATATAAGAAACCTACGCAAAACTTCTATGTAGGATGTTCCTTTGTTTGCACCATAGCACCCAAAAAGTCATTGATTTTTGTGGAGGCATTTTAACAGGATTCGTAAAATACACTGGTTTTTAAACTTTTTGACCATTCACTACAAAGAACAGTCTGACAACTTTCACTGAAAGGCTGCAATGAAAGTCACAGCACTGTCATTCAAAAGAGTCTCAGTACTGACTAAATTATATGCTTACCATCACAATTAAGTGAGAAAGCACAATAAATTTCTTAATAAACTCATAATTACTTCCTCCTGCATATGCTATGTACGAAATAGTGCCACAGCTGACAAAGAAGCTTTGTTCTTAGCATTCTATCAGTCATGTATCCACAATTCTTTCTCAGTGTCAAGATTTTAAAATTCAGGTTTCTTCCCCACTTACAGCCCCAGCTACAGTCTTCTTGAGGCAAAATACTCAGTTCTAAATAGGGCAAAACATTCAGTTCTAAATAAATTAGTCTGATTCTCAAACTTTGTAAAGACAGGCTTTTGAACGTGTGCCCTGTATTTCTTACACAAACTTTACGAGTACAGGAAAAAAAAGCAGTAAGTCTTTCTAAAATCAGGTAATTAAGTACAGAACTTTGCTCCTTAGAAAGCATAAAATAGGAAAACTATAGACAATCTAGGAGAATGTTCAGTATTTTGAATTCTGAGGAGGTAAAATGCTAGCAGGAGACTATTTGCTAACCAAAATTAGACATCCTTTAGTTAACTAGTTCATAAAAATTCTAAACGGATCTTCTGTACAAAAATAAAAGACTAATTTGAAGCAATTACCTTAGTAACTGCTGAATTAACTGTACTAATGGTAAACTTTGTTTTCCTGCAGATTCATAGATTCCAGTATTAATAAGGTCTTTGTCCAATGGAGTCCTGCTCCTATGAAGTATTGATGCATTTGCTTCTTGTTCATCAATTTCTTTTTCTTTCTGTGCTTCTTTTTTTGCTTCAATATCCTAAAAAAGTAAATCAAGTTAAAGAAAACACACAAACTGCCACTGTGATTATGAAACATTTTACTAACAAGTATTTGTGCTAACAAGATAAAGTTACTTTTACCTATGCCAGAAATGAAACAACTCCTAGCAGACAAATGTGATTGTATATTCCATAACAACCACATGGACACACTTTTTTTTAAACAATTATGATATAAAAAGAAAGTGTGGGGAATGGAGGTAAAGAAGAGTAGAAAAACTTCAAATTCAATTTCCACCAAACCAAGTTAACAATTGATTTCTGTTGTATGTATGTTTAAACATGCCAGTAGCTACTGCAGAATTCACAACTGAAGGCATGTTTACTCTGCATTTATAAAAGTGACAAGTCCAGTCCACTGCAGAAGAACTTGTAAATTAACCTGTGCAGTGCTGCATGCTGCCACCTAGGTCACTTTCAGTCTATAGCCGAACCTATGGCAATCTGGGATGCCGAAAAGAATTAATTCATCTTGAATTAATAAGTAATTTCAAAGAATTAAGAAGGCTGAAATTTCTGAGGGAGAGACAGGGGTAACACCAAGAAAGTTAAGAACTCAAGAATCCCACGGAAAGGTACGAAGCGCTTTATAAAAGCATTTGTTTTAAAAGAGTATGCTCCTATTACAGGGTTTTATGAAAAAGTTTGTTACCATTATTAAAATCATCATTCTAGGCAATGAAAAGAAACACTTTACTAAAAAAAGAGAATGAGTCATGCCTCCATACAAACACTGGCTCAAGTTTCAGGTTGAAAGAGGATAAGATCAATCCACAAACTTCAGAGAACACTTGATATATCATCTTATTCTGTTCATACGGAACTGCAAAGCTGTTGAAATGTACCTGAATTTCTGCAGTAATAGCAGCATTTAGTGCAGACTCTAAGCCTCCATCAGCCATCAAGCTGCCCACCAAAAGGTCAATCATAAATCTACGGCCTGGACTTACATTCATTTCATTTCCTGAAACTAAGAACGGAAGAAGCCATTAATGAACTAGAAATGCAAGCACAAAACAAACAGGTTTAAATCTTAGGACCAACCTGCACTGGGTAAGAGTGCTGAGAGTGCCCTAGCCCGCTCTTCTGCTGTTGGCAGTAACACAGACCATCCACTCTGCAGCACTGCTTGAGCAGCCGATTGCACAGTATTAAGAACACCAGCATTGCTTGCTAATGTTACCACTGTCTGCTTCAGACTATTAAGCAGTATGCTGCCCAAGCCTAAGCCAAGGCATTCTGGATCCACCTGATGACTAATGGCAGCATGAAGCTGAAAAAAAAAGAAAAAAAAAAGGCAAATTTTAATTAAGAAGAGATGTGAACTTGAAAAAAGAAAGTCCATCCTGGAGCAATTAAGTAAGTTCACTGACCAAGACACAAACTCTCATCTGTAAATTTGTAAAATTAAAGTGAAATGCTGACTTGCCCAAACACATACTGAATTTAAACTAATACTCAAAGATTATGAACTATATCCCCTAAAATTCTGAAATATAATAACCTAAAGAATAACTCAAACTGTTTTTACATTGCTACAGTGTGCAAAGGAACACACAACACATCTTCAGGGAATGTCAGATACTTTCTACAGAGGACATTCACTCTTAAAAGTGTTATTTAAAATTCCAGATATGCTCAAAATCTCCGAGTGTATGGGCTTATTGAGCGAGTATACAAGGCTTATTCCATTTACACTTCATTTTTATAGTTCATTTTTAATGAGATTCAAAAGCCATTAAGAAAAATAATAACCACTAGCTGTCAAATTTCAGAGAGCAGAAAGTGATATTGTACTTACTTCAGTTTTTAAATCAATAAAAATATTTTAAAGCACATTAAGTCCACTATTTTCATCCAAGCAATTTACTGAAACATTTACTTCAATGACTGCTCAAAGTGTATGAAATTGAAGGTACCTGAAGCCTTAAAAGGTTTAATGTTGCCACAGCCATACATTCCTTTTCCTGAGGAGGGGGCCAGTCAGAGGAGCCATCCATTCCCTCTGTCACTTGTCTTAGTAAAAGATCTAGCTGCTCAAATGTCATGGGGCAAACATCTACCACAAAAGGCACCCGCAAGCCTATTGACCATTCTGAACACGATGACCAAGCAAAACTCTACAAATAGAAACAATATAAAAAGTTCAGTTAGATATAAGATGACACTGATTAGTGTAAAGCTAACATCTGCCTTCAAACAGTAATAGAAGATGCAAGAGGAGCATGGTCAGGAGGTCAAGGGAGGTGATTCTGCCCCTCTACTCCTCTCTCATGAGGCCCAACCTGGAGTAGTGTGTCCAGTTCTGGGCCCCCCAACGCAAGAAGGATGTCGAGCTGTTGGAGCGGGTCCAGAGGAGGGCCATGAAGATGATCAGAGGACTGAAACACCTTCCTTGTGAGAACAGGCTGAGAGAGTTGGGGTTGTTCAGCCTGGAAAAGAGAAGGCTCCAGGGGGACCTTATAGCAGCCTTCCAGTACCTGAAGGGAGCCTATAGGAGAGATGGTGAGGGACTTTTTACAAGGGCATGCAGTGACAGGGTGAGGGATAATGGATTTAAATTGGATAGAGAACAGATTTAGACTAGATATTAGGAAGAAATTCTTTACTGTGAGGGTGGTGAGACACAGGAACAGGTTGCCCGGGGAAGCTGCAGATGCCCCATCCCTGGAGGTGTTCAAGGCCAGGCTGGATGAGGCTTTGAGCAACCTGGTCTAGTGGAGGGTGTCCCTGCCCATGGCAGGAGGGTTGGAACTGGATGACCTTTAAGGTCCTTTCCAAACCATTCCGTGATTCTACGCCGGAATAGTGTCAGCACATCTGTTGAAGAGAACCCTCTGCTTGCATTCTTGTAAAGATACATAAAACCCTACCAATCCCAGAAAAGAACTCTTAGCACATTTTCCAAACTGCTGTTATGTTAGTCCAGATACCTCACTATCTTTGCTGCAGGAAACATTCTGCCTGACAAAGCGTCAATTGCTGTACCAGACAAAAAACAAAAACAGGCAAATAGCTACTTCTCAAAATAACAGCAGGACAAACAATCAACCCTTTTTGGCAAGAAATTGCACAAGACTTGTTTTTTCCAAGCCTTCAGTTATTCAGAAAAAGAAATAAGAACAGTCATACAAGCACAGAAATAGGGACTGGGATTATTGTACAGAACTAATCTCAGTGAGAGACAAAGACAAATCACAATTAATAATTAAAAAATAAAACTTACTTGAGCAGGCCCACAAGCAATTCCAACTATATGCTTTGTGTCTAATCCTGGGAGAGCTGCAGGCTCTGGTTTGGTGATCCGCAAAGTATCAAAATGTTGACACTGATCATTGCTTCCCCAGCTATGCACTTCACTATCTTCAGTGAGTGCTAAACAATGGGTAGATCCAGCTGCCACATCTATCACTTTTTTCCCTGATAGAAAGTCAAATATTGAAAATATAAAAAGATTACCATCATTAACAGAAAAATATCAGAGGTAAGGAAAACTGTGCTAATTACATCCATACTTAATTATGAACACCTTATGGATGTCAAGAATCTCATCTTTGCTTTAGCAATGGATTGGAAAAGTACAGCAAAAGAAAAAAATCAAGGAAATACTTAAAGATTAAGAGATAGCTTAAGTACGGTTACTTTAGTTTTAAAAAATCTTCTATTTTGTATCCCTGCTACTTAAATATTTTCTCAGAAAAGGTTTAATAAAAGATTTCTCCATCTACAAAGAGAGACTGTGAAGCTACACTGCAGTCATTAGTTCAAAAGTTACTTTCAGTTAGATTATTCATCATACTTAAACAACTATTTTATGCAAGACAGCACAATAAAAAAGAGCTTTCTTCCTCATCTTCTTCTATAAAACCTCAGGTTTCTCGCAAACGCAAGAAATACCCTTTACTCTGTTACAAACTAGTCAGAAGTACCGGCACAAACACAACTTTAATGACATTACTTTTTGCCTGTGATTTTCATTTGTTCCATTCACACGCCTTATTCTAAGCATATTATTTGCATGACAAAGCAAAAATAAATGTTTTAAATAAGCACTTCTGTGAACCTAATAAAAGAAAACCAGTAAGAATAAAAAGAACACAACTCAAGAAGCATTTAAAGAAGTCGTAACATAGTGGCTCTAAGTCTGCTAGAATTCTAAAGGTATAAATGCAGAAGTGATAAAAATATGCACCATTACCTTTTTCGATGCAACCAGCATAAAATATGACAGAGGACATGGTACCATCATTCTTAAAGTTGAAATCAGTGTCAGGTAAAAGGTTCCAACAACAGCAAAAAGAACTTTGGAATATTTCCAGCTCTGTTAATTACCTTTCAAGCCTTCCAGAAGTTTGGGATACCGAACATGCTCTTCCGTTCCATGCCCAAGTCTCTGATTGTCACCCTTTCCCCAGGTGTAGACCTGGCCATCTTTGGTTAAAGCAATAGAAAACTGACTCCCACAGCGTACTTTCACTATGTCCAGATCTTGAAGTTTTTCTATCAACTTGGGAGTCTTGCAACCATCACTGCCTCCCCTTCCCAGTTTTCCATAATCTCCATCACCCCAAGACCACACTTGGCCTTTAAAGCAAGAAAATAAAAAACATTGCATTGCTTTTCACATAATGAAGTTATCTGCTTTGACAAGCATGTTCTTAAAAATCTGACATTCTACAATAAGCACAATTTTCAATTGTAATTTACGAATAGTGGTTACAAATTAATTTCTAATTGTTCATAACAATAAGGAAGAAAAAGAGGTGAAAAGTTTTCATGTTGATTAAATATAAAAAGTGTAACAGACAACATGCACTGAAAATTCATCAGTGTACAGAAAGTCCTTCTTAAAACCATATGAAGTACAGGATTTACTGCAAATCAAGCCTGTAGTATGACCTTTAGTTAAAAACTGACTTCTTCATAGAATCATAGAATGGTTAGGGTTGGAAAGGACCTTAAAGATCAAGTTACAACCCCCCTGCCATTCTTCTATTATAAGGTGCAATTTATAAGAATTCGCAAAGTCTTTTTCCACATCAAAGGGCCAAATTGTCTGCGAAACCTGTTTTGTTATTTTTCAGTTCTTGTCACTCAACCATTTCACAAAATGAAATTAAAAATTCCATCATCTATCATGTTCTTTTGAAATACATTACTAAATCTAAACCCTGATGCAGCAACTTAGAAATAGTCATGTCAATTCTGCATCTGCACTAAATAAAATTATGGTTCAAGAATGGTAAACCCATGCCTGTCCAAAAAGAAAGTCTTGGTTTACACTCAGCTGCATTTATGTTCCCTGCTTGCATAAGCTAGTCTCTGATAAGCAATAGAAACATGCAAGGAGGAGACCAAGAGAGAAAAAAAAAANCCAAAAACTACTTGCTTTCTAAAGGATAACTTTGGAGCTTAACCTCACACAGTGAAATTCAGGTTTGAATCTGTCTCCCCCTAGGCACCTCACTCAGGGATGCTGGGAAGCAGCCTCTCTTTAGCACTTCCCATGGGTTAAACACAGACAACTCTCCTACATAACAGTGAGAATTTTGAGACAATATGAGTTACTTGTGCTTATAAAATCTAGATGCATATGTACATATGTGTAATATTTTGTNNNATATTCCATGATTTCAAAAGCTAGTAAATAATAAGAAAAAGAAACATACAAGAATGATAACAAGAAAAAAAAAAAAAAAAAAACAAACCACACACTAAAATCTGGGTTTCCATTTCTTGGATGAGCAAATCTTTCAGCTTTTAAATACTGTACCCTGCCATAATCACCTATATTAAAAAAAAAAAAAAAAAACANTTGCTTTCTAAAGGATAACTTTGGAGCTTAACCTCACACAGTGAAATTCAGGTTTGAATCTGTCTCCCCCTAGGCACCTCACTCAGGGATGCTGGGAAGCAGCCTCTCTTTAGCACTTCCCATGGGTTAAACACAGACAACTCTCCTACATAACAGTGAGAATTTTGAGACAATATGAGTTACTTGTGCTTATAAAATCTAGATGCATATGTACATATGTGTAATATTTTGTGTGTATTATATATTTACATGGGTATTTTAAATATATATAACATAAACTGCAATGGATATTTGCATATTCATAATTAGTATATTGCCTATCTATTCACATAAATATATCTGCATACATTATATGCAAAATATATAAATTCACATATATATTTCCCCAAAAGGAAGTCCAGCTTCAAATTCTTACAGAATTCAAAACACTAGAAATAAGCATATCTGCAGTATAAATATCTTCAGAATGAAAGGAAGAAAAGGCAAGCTTACTTGAGGTGTTAAGTTTTTTGCTACTAACCATTTTCAGTAACTGCAAGAGTCTGAGCATCTCCACTCCCACAGGACACATCAATAACTTTAAGTCCTTTCAGCCCAGTGACCAGCATTGGGATGGTCTGATCTTCACTGGAACCTTCAAAACAAAGCAGTTCTGTGAGAAGCAAAACCAAGAAGGCCTGGTAGGTTTTGGGGGGGTTTTTGGTTTGCTCTTCGGTGTTTTGTTGTGTGAGGACAGGGGGTGTTGGTTTGGTTTGGTTTTCAGATTTGAGCATCATGACTAAGAACCATATGGTTTCTTAGTTATCTTATATGGATTCAATCCATGAGATAAGTCTTTGCTTCACAAGGAAAGGATTAGAGAAGAAAGTAGTTTTTCTTCTCCATCCAGTTGCTTATTTTCATATAACTCATAGAAATTTAGTGGTTTTGAGACAATCCCTCCCATAATTATTTAAATTCATGTAAAAAACACATACGGTTCTCAAGTCACTTTTAGGTAAGTTGGATAAAAGCATTCGAGACAGGCACTAAACAATTATTTGACAAACAACTTCCTTTAAGATATCAAGTAACATACCATGACCAAGCCTGCCATAGTTTCCTCGTCCCCACGTATACAGCTCTCCTTCAGCAGTAATGGCTGCACTATAGGTGCTTCCACATGCAATATGAACAACGTGTTTCCCAGCTTGCTTTCCAGATAAAGCCGATATCATCTTCGGTTCCTCTAGAGGGCTAAAGAGAAGGTGACATATTTCACAAAAGGTGATCTGATGAGTATATAGAAAAAGGTGTGACATACTTCTTAGAAAACAACTGTTGCAATTCTACCTGCAAACCTTATTACTACTCTAAAATATCAAAATATAAGTAGAGCTATAAGCCAAAAATTAAATTCAGATTATTCAACAATATACAAATAACTGAAGAAATATCTGACAACTATGATTTTTATTTCCAATTTAATTAATGCAGTGTTTTTAAAAAATATTTTGTCTACTATAAAAAAATATAACCTTTAATTACTGTATCTGAACAATTAATTTTATGACACTGCTAACCCTTGTGTAGTAACTCCCTTGCTTTAGAATGAATTCAGCACTGTGGGAAGACATTTAAAACCTCTAAAATGTATTGATGTATACTCCCTACAGAATACTCCTGTAGAAAACTGCTCCTACACAAAAGCAGGACAGTAACCTTACTGTTTAACACAGAAGAAAAAAAAGGAATGATATAAGCAGCGTGACTGCATAGGAAATTATGACCCCACTCTGACATTTGAGTCAATGTTTCTAGAGAAAATGCGTTGTGGATTCATAAAACCACAAATAAAAGGCCTAATAACAGTGTAACCACTAATATACCCTCTATCTACATGTATTTCAGAAATAATATTAATACAGAACTAAGAATACTACAGGCAGAGAAAACATGCAGGGAGAATGCAATTTCTGCTAAAAAACAAAGATAAATGTCAAATTTGAATGTGCTTGTATACACAACTAAATAGTTTTTACTATTAATTCAGAACACTGGCAAATAAATNGTGGTTTTGAGACAATCCCTCCCATAATTATTTAAATTCATGTAAAAACACATACGGTTCTCAAGTCACTTTTAGGTAAGTTGGATAAAAGCATTCGAGACAGGCACTAAACAATTATTTGACAAACAACTTCCTTTAAGATATCAAGTAACATACCATGACCAAGCCTGCCATAGTTTCCTCGTCCCCACGTATACAGCTCTCCTTCAGCAGTAATGGCTGCACTATAGGTGCTTCCACATGCAATATGAACAACGTGTTTCCCAGCTTGCTTTCCAGATAAAGCCGATATCATCTTCGGTTCCTCTAGAGGGCTAAAGAGAAGGTGACATATTTCACAAAAGGTGATCTGATGAGTATATAGAAAAAGGTGTGACATACTTCTTAGAAAACAACTGTTGCAATTCTACCTGCAAACCTTATTACTACTCTAAAATATCAAAATATAAGTAGAGCTATAAGCCAAAAATTAAATTCAGATTATTCAACAATATACAAATAACTGAAGAAATATCTGACAACTATGATTTTTATTTCCAATTTAATTAATGCAGTGTTTTTAAAAAATATTTTGTCTACTATAAAAAAATATAACCNGCGTGACTGCATAGGAAATTATGACCCCACTCTGACATTTGAGTCAATGTTTCTAGAGAAAATGCGTTGTGGATTCATAAAACCACAAATAAAAGGCCTAATAACAGTGTAACCACTAATATACCCTCTATCTACATGTATTTCAGAAATAATATTAATACAGAACTAAGAATACTACAGGCAGAGAAAACATGCAGGGAGAATGCAATTTCTGCTAAAAAACAAAGATAAATGTCAAATTTGAATGTGCTTGTATACACAACTAAATAGTTTTTACTATTAATTCAGAACACTGGCAAATAAATGTTATGATTATCTTTATTACATACACTGTATCCCCATGGCCTAGTCTTCCACCATCTCCACAACCCCAAGAGAAAACTTCACCATTTGCTGACAAAGCAAGATAGTGATGCCCATCTGAATGTGCTGCTATCTTCACAATATTTCTGGAAGCTAGACTCTGTACCAGCTGTGGTCCCTGTAAACCAAAAAAAAGCAATACACTTACAAAACCTGCTTATGCTTTCCATCATTTGCCTATATACAGAATAACTAGGTACAGTTTTCCTAAGGCTTTATCAAAACTACCCTCAAATCAATGAAGGTATAAAGAACGAAAAATGTCAAATCTACTATTTGAGTCTGACAAAAACAATGCTTTGAAGTTATTTTGTTCCCATCCTTACAAGGTCTTCAGTATATGCGAAAACAGTGTTTATTCTTACCTTACAGGCAAACATAGTGAGTAATGTTTCTGTTACAGTATAGTTTTGTTTGAGGAACTACACAGTCTGGGCACGGTGTTACACCACTGAAGTAAAATCCGTTTCATATCTGCCAATTCCTACAGTTGTTACCAAGGCCAACGTAGCAATGAAAGCAATTATCAATATATTCGTAACCTCTAGCCTGACAGAAGTTACAGCAACCAGATATATTTCATCAAATCAATACCAAAGATGAAAACCGGTATTTCTGAAGGTTTAAAAACAATACAGAGCTCACAAAAATCAGCATGCCCCCATCTACTTTTCCAAGATACTGTGAACAGCTAAAGGAGCAGACATATGCTATGAAGTAATACGCAAGAGAACCCACTTTTAAAAACATTTAGAAAAAAAAAACTCTCACCAGAGTATCACTGTTGTACGCTTGTGTATAAACTCGTCCATTCCTAGATAATATTAGAAAACGTTTCTCTGCACAGGCAACCTGCACAACACCAAGACTGGCAAGTCCTTCACATTGAATTGGACCACTCACATTAGCATAATATTTCCAACCTATTAAACCCCAAGCAATGACCTCTTGCAGAGATCCCTAGAAAATAAGAAATTCTGTAAGCACTAATTTCAAAATATACAATTTAATAAAAAATAACCTGCTATATGCATTAAGTCTTTATATGCCAAATACACTCAAATCTGTGACAGTCATTACTGCCAGTAGTCAATAAAGCTTACCTATCAGAAGATATCAAAAATAAAGACTTGCATGCATCATATTCAGTTTAGTCTGGTATAGAATAAGCTATAAATATCTACAGTAAGCGTTCAGAGATTTTTCAAGTTGGGAAGTTTAACATTTACTTTTTTTTTTTGTATTAAATCAAATTACTCTGATAAACATGGGGAAGAGCTCAAAATATGACAGAATCAGCCATAGAGTTGTGATAAGAAAGAGTGGTTCACGAACCACAGAACTGTACTCCAAGGCTGACTGAAAGACCGCTGATATAATAAAAGATACCAAAGTAAGACAAATTCAGGCAACTCAAGATTACCTTATGAAAATCAAAAGGAAATTTGAAGAATCTTATGAGCTGTTTTCCTTCCAAACTGAAAATCAGATACTCTTTTAGAAAAAATATCTTACTAAATTTGACGTTGCAAACAGTTACCTTATGAAATGTAGGAGAGCTACACTGTGGAGGCATACATGGGGTAGCTAGACGATCTAAATGGGCCATGATCACTACAGCTGTTTGTCTCAGATCAATCGCTAGCTCATTGTCCTGTGGTAAAGTCAGATACCTCAGAAAACTTTCATTTGGACTCAGAGGGTAAGTTAAGAGCTAGAAAAGAAAAAACAGCAGTCAGAAGAATACTCAAGGTATTTCTATGCCACTATAAATACAGATACACAATACATTTTAGACATGTTGAGTATCTACACAAGTTTAAGAAAAACCAAATAAACTCTGTACATCCTTTTTCTTACAGCAGAGGAAAATTCCAAACATACATGTTGAGAAAATATAGTCAGATTGTGAATGTAAAAAAGCTACATGCATAATAAAACTGATTTATGATGTTTTATCAACCTCCATAATATTCACTAAGAGTCATAGTTCAATTAACTTCAAACACAAGTAAATAAAAATCATTCAAATGTGCAGAAAAGTTAACTGGCCACGTCTTAATTATCACAAAAGCATTAACTCTGGAACACAATGCTTACCTCTAACCATACTATGACATTTCCTTCTCTTACCTCAAGAAACTCAAATGTGCACATGAAAACCAAACAACAGTGGTTTACATACATCTTACATGGAAAACACTACTGCCAAAATAAATCTAAATTTTGTTTGGATAATTTTATAATTCCTTTAGTCAGACAAATGAAATTTGATACCAACATAATGCCCCTTTCTTAATTCAAGGGTAAGTACCTGAATCTCTTCCTCAGTATTGGGCACATCTTTATTACATATTATACTCTGAAATCTTTGCAACAAAGGTAGAAGAGGTGCACTTGTTCCCTGTGCAGATCGCTCATTATCTGTTTCCCTCGTTCCATTATCCCAAAGTTGAAGCAACAACATAACTGCAGACAACATTTGGCTGAAAGAGGAAGTTTATATCGTCTATTAAAAAGCATTCCTAAAAACATTATTTTAGGTTATCCGTACAATTCACTTACTACATTTTGAAGTTCAGCACTATTGGATGTCATGGCTTTCCATTTTAAACAGATTATCAAAATAGCAAAAATCGATTTTGCCACCTAGCCAACATAAGAGCTTGATTGCCACTGCATGACAGAAGAGGTTCATAGCTTTGAACCACAATTATTATATTAAACCCAAACCCATGAAAACTGAAGACAGGCACTGCTCAGGCCACTCCAACAGATAGTGATAGTTAAAAATCAAAATGCTCATGCTTCTCACCTTAGTGTACCCCTCTGCACTGCCAGTTCTAGCAGTAT